>MU766050.1:36518-75330 GCA_026770625.1 Nicotiana glauca | reverse complement strand
CTATACCTTACACAACAACAAAACAAAACTACAGAAACAAGCGGCCTGAGCCACGCAGGGCCCCGAGAGGAATGGGGCTCACCAAAAATTGACGGAAGGCGCAGAGGGAGCTACGATCGGTGGGTTGGAATACCTGCTGCAAATCCACCTACAATCATAACACGAATGTAGCGCCCCCGGCAAAAGAGGCGTCAGTACACTTGAATTGTACTGGTATGTATAACAAACCTTGCGCCAAGTAAACTCAAGCCATAGACAAGTAAGTAACAGTAATAGAAACAACAATCAATTCCATAAAGAAAGAACAATCAAGCCAAACAAGGTTTACGAACTCTCCCGTTTCTCTTCCACATTTCCACATCAATAGATTTCACATTTTTGCTTATATTTTCATTTCAGCAGTGATTTCGATCAATTTCCACCCTTATTACCTCGGCCACCCTTATTACCTCAGCAACCCTTATCACCACAACCCGCACCTTATTACTTCGTGTTGCGGCGCGCAACCCGATCCCACCGTACATTTTCAATTTACAAACAACAACAATGAACAATACACAAAGATCACAACAACACTTCTTAAGGAATAGCAACAATAATTTACAAGTGTTTCCATAACCATCCATACTATTTCCGTCACATTCCATAATTCACAAGTGTTTCATATTACAACAATACTTGCCCACGATAAGCAATAGATGTTACTATCTCAATTATTTCAGTTGCATCACTTACAATTTCCTTACGTCATTTGTCATTCATCTAATACCCCATATCATAATCACAACCATGCAAATCACACGAATTTCACAATTTACCCACGTGAATGTCACATACCAAACATTTGAACACCAACAAGGCGATTTTACAAAGTCAAGGTTAGCCATACATACCTAGAGCCAAATTCCCTTTTTAATTTCTACTTCCAACTTCCCCAAAAGCCTAGCAACGTCGATCTAGTGCACAAATTATTACATATTTCTTAGAATCAAAGTTCACAATCACTACCCGAACACATTTAGGTTATCAACCCTTCTTTTCACAATTCTTTACTCCTTCCCAACTATTTTTACTAGATTTTAGGTTTTAATAAATATGCATGAGTGTTTCAACCCCTATTATCAAGAACTAATGCATGAGACTTTCCCCCTCTCAATAAATTTGAAAGTCAATGAAAAATGGGGTAGGGATTTTACCTATAGAAATAGAGATGAAGACACTTGCTTTAAAATTTCCCGGACCAGATAATTTGAGGAACAAATTTTGAAGAAATGATCCTTCTCTCAAGAACCCCTCCTCCCTCTCTCTTGTTTTGTTCAGAAAAATGGTTAAAATGATGGGGTTAGGGTGTTATATTAGAAAGGGGGTCGGGTTTTAAATTTTAGAAAATGGAAGTCCGGGTAAGATCTGCGGTCGCATATAGTTGGAATGCAGTCCGCATATTGAACCGCAGAACTGACCCCAAACCACCGGACATCTCTGCCTGGGTATGCGGTGGAAATGCGGTCCGCATATTGATTATGCGGTCGCATAATAGACCGCATTTTCAACATCAATTTAGACCAACTCTCTGATTCACTATGCGGCAGGAATGCGGTCCGCATATCGATTATGCAGTCGCATAATAGACCACATTTTCAACATCAACTTAGACCAACTCTCTGATCCACTATGCGGCAGGAATACGGTCCGCATAGCTGATCTGCGACCGCATTCTGGACTGCATAAATGACTATTTTCTGGAAAAAATTGATTTTTTTGATTTTTAAAGGCTTAAATCACTACCAAGGGTCCGAACCGCTCCTAACACATATTTGGAGTCGACCACGGGTTACTAAGTTTTGAGACGAAAAATTATTTACGGGACCTTATAGTATCTCGCTTCAAAACCGAATGACTAGAATTACCACCGGTCTCCGACGAGTGAGCAGTACAGGACTTCATCCAAGGCCTGAATGAGTAGAGCTCAGCAGCTTTAAGGCAGCTGAAAGAGAATCTGATCGAATATCCAGCAGTGAACTAGTCGAACGTCGACAACCGATACTATTCAAAGATCAGGGTCGAGGTTGACAAGCTAGGAGCCCCCTCGGGCTCACTATACCCAAGCAAGCTCTTAGCAAAAGAGCCAAAGCCAAACAAAGAAAGGTATTAGCCATACGCCGAAGACAGGAGGAGCACCCTGAGATGCAACATGCCTCGCAACGATCGATCGAGGAACCGAGGACAAATCCTCAGGGGCTCATCAATAGAGCCGGGTTCGATAGAAATGCAGGGCCAACCAAGGCACCTTGCTTGTTAGAATACAACTTCAACATTGACGTATCGACATCGTGTTCGCCATAAGAAAAATCAAGGATGCCAAACAGCCTAGGCCTGTACAGTGGGATCCTTCACAAACGAACTATGACTCAGTATACGAGTTTCACAACACACAGACACAAGACCAAGGATTTCCGGCAACTCCGAGAGAAAGTGGCCCGGCTACTCGACAACGTTCACCTTCGGGAGTTCATAAGCGACTGAGCTAAAAGTCAGTTTCGAGAAAGAGAAACAACCAAAAAGAACAAAGCGAATGAACCACGACATGTCATCCACACAATCATTGAAGACGCGCCCTCTGCTGTATTCAAATAAAGAACCGCATCGTGTCCACCAAACGAACGCCAAAATCTAAAAGAGCCATCGCCACTGAGGTACAATCATCTCCCCCTTTTTATTTAATATTTCATGATAAATTTTGTACAGGACCCCAACCAAAGCAGTCGAGATGCCGACCCAGCTCGACGAGCTTAAGGTTTCGAAGCGTCCGTTGCACTCTTTTCCTTCGGCGAAGTTTTTATCCGGAATAGGGTTTTTCTGACAAGGTTTTTAACGAGGCAACATCCACACGCTACCTAAGGAAGACTCAACAAGTATTAAACGCTTCCTTCGCAATCAACCCTGATTACTGGAGGGCATCCCCCAGGGTCCCACTAGTAAAATGATGTATCGGGTCAAACGGTCGAACGAACCGTGCCCATATAGTCGGTCCATGACAACATGACGATGTATAGGTATACCAAGCAATGAAAGAATACCTTATGTCAAAATATCTTATACTCCTAAGGAAACTCAGCATTTTTGCCAAAATGATTCCTCCATAGAAAACATCCTGAATACTCGGAGACTGGCGTCAACGATGGGACATCCGCATGATCTCAGGGTCGAAACTCCAAACTCGCAAACCCTCTATGAGGCAGCATGAAAATCATTAAACACCTCCAATGCCAAAAGTACCCCAAACACTCGGGGACTGGCATAAAAATCTCAAAAATTGCACGACCTTAGGGTCGAAATCTCCAAAATGGTAAGCCCTCAGTGAGGCAATACCTTGCTTGCGAATAACGGGTCCCAAGCCAAAACAACCTCGACGATGCGAAGATTGTCGCCAATCACCATTCAATAGAAAGACCAAGCTACAAGACCCCGAGTGGGCAGACTCGGTCTTGTATGTCCTATATAAGGTAACAACAAAAACTGTAAGACCTCAAGCAAGGCATGAATCATAATTGTACCAAGTATCCTAAAAAAATATAAGACCTCAAGAAAGGCAGGAATCATACTTGTACCAAGTATCAAAAAAACTGTAAGGCCTCAAGCAAGACATGAATCATTCTTGTACAAAGTATCTACAAAAACTGTAAGACCTCAAGCAAGGCATGAATCATAATTGTACCAAGTATCAATAAAACTGTAAGACCACAAAGGCATGAAAATTTTGTAAGACCTTCATAAAGGCATAAACTCGATCACGAAGTTTAGGCTATATATCAGACTTGTAAGATCCCTGAACAGGCATAGATGACTACGGTCATACGGCTGCACCAGCCAAACTAATGTGACTCGGGGACGCCGTACCGTTACTACAAAATCATAGGCCATTACTTCGAATCTACTTTGAAAAAACCGGTTAAACAGGCTACTCTCAACATAGGCAAAAGAGCTTCAACCATGTCAGCTCCACTTCATTGGCTAAGAGATACTTAGCCTCCTAGCCAAACCTAACGAGGTGCTCGATCATCATAATGAAATGACTTGAAATCGAGGTTCTTCCAAAATGGATGATATGTCAGACGAAAATTACTTCAAAAAATCATTAACTAGGGGAAAATAAAGTCAATAAAAGGTCGCTTCAACCCAAGGCATAAGAGCCACTATCGCCAGCCCACACAAATGTAAAACTTGAGGGTCAAATGAGCTCGAGTCATAACCCGATTCGGAGATAGAACCCAAATTAGTTAACTCCATATGCCTAAGGGGAAAACTTAATAGCCATTGTCACCAGCTTACATTAAAAGGCCGAATCGGCCCAAAGCGTAATAGCCATTGTGGCCAGCTCACACAAGAAACTCTAGGGTCGATAGAGGTCAAGTCGAAACTCGACTCGAATACTGAATCAAAATAGTTAAAATACATATGCCTAAGGGAAAAGTGTAAGAGGCATTGTCGCCAGCCTAATAAGCCTTAGGGCCACACACATAAAAGGTCGTTTCGACCTACGGCATAAGAACCATTGTCTCCAGCCCACAAAAATACAAAATTTGAGGGTCAATTGAGCTCGAGTCGAAACTCTACTCAGAGACTGAACCTAAAATAGTTAAAATGCATATGCCTAAGGGCAAAGCATAAGAGTCATTGTCGTTAGCCTAACGAGCCTTAGGGTTGTACCACTAATATAAAGATTCTTACTAACTCAAAGGTCGAATTTACATGGTTAAAATCTTAACAAACAGAAACGCAGAAGATACAAATTGTGAGGTTTCCTCCTTATATACCAGGTGATAAAATACAAGCTCCCTTTGCAACATACTGTGAAAGCAATAAGCACAAGGAAAAACAAGAAAGTAACCCTCCCCCCTCCTTGCCCTTGGGGACTATAGCCCAGCAGCCTCGTCCTTGCTATCTTCGATATCGAACTGAAGGAACTTGGCATCGTACTCCTCCCCCTTGGCTTGCCCGATTTCTTCCAAGAGATCAAAGCCTCTAGCATGAATTTCCTTGAGATTTTCCCTCCAAGATTTGCATTTTGCATACTCTTTGCTACTGCTCGCACGATCGATGGCTCTTCTCAGCTCCGCCCTAGCAACAGCAGCGCTCTTCAAATAGGTCATCACTTTATAATCCGCTCTAGCATTGTTCATTACGGCCTCGACCCGGATATTAACCACCTCGGCCTTCACCTTTGAGAAATCGAATGTGAGCCTTGCCATCATGTTCACTCATGTAGACTCATTCGTATAAAAGCTTCGGATTTGTACCTCAAGGGTCGAAACCATGGCAAGAGCACTCTCTTTGGCTGTAACTTGTGTATCTACATGAGCCTGCAGCTTGTCCAACTCACGTTTGACCTTTCCAACTTTGCCCAAAAATAGTTCCATCACCTCCGTCTTGCTCTCCAAGTGAAATATAAAAACACTAATCTCCAAAGATAAAAAAGGGGGCATAAGCCAGCACGAAATATAGGATACTTGTCTTTTGAGGTAGCTCTTACGTCTCCGGCCATAATCTACCTCGCACCGCTGGGAAACTAGCTTATTTTCTTTTTTTATACAAAGAAGCTTAAGGGATTTCTCCCTATCCGAAGATTCCCACAACCGGGCCTCACAGCGAAGCAACTTGGATTTGAGCATGTCAACGTCTTGTGAAAGAAAATTCAATTAAAAAGGAAGATTGTAGGACCAGAATAATCTTGAACGGTTACTAAAGCTTACCATAAAGCTGAGCTGCTGAGCCTCACCAAAGACCGAGCCAATGTCCGATGACATACCGTCCTCCGACAAACGATCGATAGAATCGCCTCTTTTAAACCGTCGAGAAGGATTTGCCCCACTGCAAGCCCCCTTACACCCCCGGGGCCCTTCTGTTTATCACTAATCCTCTCTCTTGAGGTCGGCAAGCTCTCCTCCTCTCCTAGAGGGTATGGTCTCATTTCAGAAAAATCTGTGATACCTACAGCAGCTAAGTCAGCACGATGAAAAGAAAAGCACCATTTTCGGGAAACAGGCCACCAGGTGCCAACCATGATGCTTCATCTCCCACCCCCCTTCTTGACAGTTCTTGCCCCCTGCGCTTATCACAAGTCGAGCAAGCCACCAGCTTACGAGACCACTCGACCAAATCAGGGACCTCGTTCGGCAATAAAGGAGTTGCTATAAAAATGGAAAACAAAGACATCATTACAGAACCCGCCTCGAGTCAGAACGATGAAAAAACAGGTACGATACTTACATGTGAAATTCCATTTCTCAGGAAAAGGAAGAAACTCTCTAGGACAGATATCGGTCGTTCGAACTCGAACGAATCGATTTACCCATCCATGATCCTTATCCTCTTTGCTATAAAAGGCTGGAGCTCGGGTGGATCGACGCTACAGAGCGATCAAACCCCGATAGCGCAGTGGCTGGTATAACCTCACAAGATCGCTGAGAGGTCCCGCCCTTGTCGGCAAAATATCTCATAGTCTGTACTATTTCTTAAAGGAAGGGGTGATCCTGCACCAAGGTAACCCGATATCCCCGACAGAAATCAAGAAGTGGGGGGGACTCCATGCAAAAGTATGTGTGTAAATGCTTAAAAAACCTCGACATAGGTCATGATGCTCTCCTAGGGGCTAAGAAGCAACAACTCGCCTACCCAGAAGGCCAATTAATTCTTGCCGCATTAACGTCACCCTCTCCTAGGGAAATGTACTGGCAGGATCACCTCGGGTTCCCTTTACCAGATTGTACGAATGCTGCTACCCTGCAAACTTTGAGAAGCAGCGAGGCCTCGAAGGCTCCTCGATATCACTAACACCGGCCCTAAAGAAACTGTCGATCTAACTTCGGGATAGTACACAGTTTAGGGTTCCTAGTTGCTCCGAGTACAGTTTTAGAAGAGTTAACATCAAAAGTTGAATATTAACTCCGCGAGAGCAGCAAGGTAAAAAGAACAAAAAGAATGAACGAAGAAAAATGCAAAAAATTTATTTACAAGAGATATCTGTACAAAATTCATTCCCCAAGATTGCGTACAAAAGAAAAAAGGGAGAAAGCAAAGCGACATGAGGCCTACTCTTCATTACAACTATATTCGCCCTCATCTAGGGAAATCAAGAGTGCCAACTTTCTCTCCGACTCATAGTCCTCTTCAAGATCAGCTGACAGATCAAAGCCTCTGGCCTCGATCTCCTCGCCTCTACCCTAGAATATTTAATAGCTTGAGCTAGTTTCTGCTCGGTCGCTATCGATATGTCACGAGCTATTTGATGCACTGTGGTTGCGTTCTTCAGATAAGTAGCAACATTGCTTTCAATCTCAGCCTTGGCCGTAACTAGTGCAACAATCTCCTTTATATCATTCTTGAGAAGGTCGTGGGTCGACGATAACTCCGAGCTCTCTATCTCGTTATGCTTTCTGAGTGCGAGGATCTCCAAATCCAACCACCCAATCTACGAGTACCTTTGCTTGACCTACAAAACAAAAGTAAGACAGCTTGTGTCAAACTACAGGAGTGAAGGTCGGGCTCATGCAAGGAAAAATACCTACTCAGCTAGATCAGTTTTCTCCAGGAGCACTCCCTCCAGAGTAGCTCGAAGCTCGCCTGACTCTTTCTCCTTCAGGGCAGAATAGGCCTCCACCTCTTGTAGTCTCGAGGCATGCTTGCCAAGCTCCTTTTCATTGCATGAAAGCCCCTCACAAAGACTGGAGAGGGCGTGATCATATATCTCCTAGCATTGTGGCACAATGAAAGAAATACAAGAACGAAGAGTGACTCTCTAAACTAATTGAAATATTTGAAAGATAGCTATCACCTGCTGCAGGAATCTCTCCACCTCCTCGATAGCACCAAGAACGTCGAGACTGATGTTATTGCTAACATCATCAAAGATATTGCCAAGTGAGCCTCCCCCTTATAGAGGAATCCCCGCTTTGGCAGTATTTACATCCTTTGCCAAGTGAGCCTCCCCCTAGTCGCCTTTTGCCAACATTAAGGCACCAATTCCTGAGTTGTGCCTTTTTAGAGATAGGTCCTCCATTCCCTAGTCGCATTTTTCCAACATTAGGGCTCCAATCCCTGAGTTGAGCTTTTTAGACATAGGGCCTTCATTCCCTAGTCGCCTTTTGCCAACTCTAGGGCTCCAATCCCTGAGTTGTGCCTTTATAGACATAGGGCCTCCATTTGCTAGTCGCCTTTTCGCCAACATTAAGGCTCCAATCCCTGAGTTGACATTTTAGACATAGGGCTTCATCCATTGATCTTTTCCCTTCTAGATAGATGCAATCCTTATTTTATTTTCTTTTAAAAAAAAGAGAGAAAAAAAGGGTTTTAGATTTTGTTGCAAATAACTTATAAAATTTTCGTAGTAAAAACTCGGGCAGAAAATTTTGTTTGCTTGTTTGTTTTGGTGTCTGAACAGGTTTTACCTCAAGGCACAGGATTCGAGATGACCAAAAGAATGAGTCTCAATCCAAAATAAAGGAAAAGAATAAAAGAACAAAAAAGAAGTAAATTCAAAGTGCTAAAACAGACAAAGATACGGACTGCTTAAAATTTGATTGAAGTCACAAGCTTCGCATTTCCCGCTTTGCTCCAAATGCTGGAGAAAGAAACAGCGCCTGCAGTTGACGAGCATCAAGATTCAGATCGAAGTTTGCAGCAAGAGCTAGCCAAGACTCAAGATCAAGCTTCAAATGATTTATAGATAGGAATCTTATAACTCGTTGTTGATAGGCCTAGCTAGCTTAGCTTTTGATTTTCCTTTTCGGTGAAATAAGGAGCTCAACGAGTAGAAATAGTAGTGAAATCATAGCTTCCGGTAGTCCCAGCTACCA
This sequence comes from Nicotiana glauca, assembly GCA_026770625.1. Taxonomy (NCBI): domain Eukaryota; kingdom Viridiplantae; phylum Streptophyta; class Magnoliopsida; order Solanales; family Solanaceae; genus Nicotiana; species Nicotiana glauca. The sequence continues at coordinate 66,478 of MU766050.1, read as the reverse complement.
AAACTTTCAGAACTACACTGACCTGATTCTTCATAGCCAAGGATATGTAGGCAACCTCTAAAGCAATGTTCGGTCAAATATTTTTTTTAAAAAAAAATGCTTCTCATGGAGTGCCAAGCAGGCAAAAATCCCTCGTAATTGCTCATTTTATCTTTGCCCAAAAACTCTTCATGTCTCCGAGCAAAGAGGGGCAGCCGTGAGCACGTGATTTTCGCCTCGCATGATTTACTCCTACAGAATTCCTAAAATTAGGATTTTTCTTTTAATTATTGGATTTTAGGAATTAATTGCATAATTTTCATGTTTGTTTCCATTTTTGTATGCATATTTAATTTATATAATTCATAAAAAAAATGCAAAAATAGTGCATTTGCATTTAAGAACTAATTTTCTACTTTTTCTGATAATTAGTTAATTAATGTTACAAAATGGAATAAAATACCAAAAATAGTTCATATTGCATTTTTAATCTTTTCTTCTAAATTAGGAGTTAATTAATTTTGTAAATACTATGCATAAGAATTTAATATTGTTGATAGGTTAATTTAGTTTTAGGATTTAATTTAGGTTTTATTTTTAAATTTGAAAAGAAAGGAAAAAAGAATCTAGAAGTAATTGGATTAAAAAAAAGAGGGAAAAAGGAAAAAGATTTTGAAATAAAAGAGAGAAATTAGATTCTGGGCCATTTCAATTAAAATTACCAGGCCCAAACCCCTAAACCCGTCCAAAACCACTCAAATTCTAGCCTAGACCCGCGTTCATACACGGTCCAGCATTCCCCCCAACCGAAAGGACCCTGTTTTGGGCATGATCAATCATGACCGTTAGATCTCACTAATACAACGGTACGAAACTCGGGAGTTAATAATATATATATATTTTCGAACAGGCCCCCCACCCTATCCAATCGTCTCCTTCACAACCCCTCTCCTAAGAACCCTAATGACCGCCGCCTCTAAGTCCTCAACCCAAACCATGGCGGTACCACCTATGATCAAATCCAAAAATACACCCCTAGATCCTCTCCACTACCTCATCTGAAATCTCCAACCATTTTTCCTCAAACTCACTGGAGTGCCTCGAATTTTAGAAACCCTAGCGCCGCCCTCGTTCCATCCAGTGGCGGTGCCACCTCCAATTGATCCCAAAATAATACCGCATAGTCACCACAACCTCCTCTTCCCTAATCTATGGTCAATAACTCTCGAATTACCTTCAAGCTCTTCGAATATTGAATCCTGGTTTTGAATCCTAAAGTTCGAAATCGTTTCGTTAAGCCTATTTGCGTGCATGACCTTGGGGTTCATTTTCTCTTCGAGTTTTGAAGTCCCAACTTGGCAAAACCAATATTGCTCCTTGGTTCTTGACAAAGAACAAATGATCAATATTAGTTCAGTCATGTCCCTGGTCTCCACTGGTTTTCATTTCACATCGGTAAGTTTTTCTCCACCATTTTTGTTTTTTTTTTCATTATCTTACCATCCGGTCGCACTCTCTTTCTTCTGCCCCTCTCCAATTAGTTTTCTTCTAATGAATTTAGGAAAGTTCAAGCTCTGAATTTAGGTTTTTCTTTTTCTTTCATTAGTTATTTGATATTCATGATGTGTCGTACTATTTTTCTCCTTTCATCATGTTTGTTTTGCTCATTTGCCATGTTTATTTTTATTTTTAAGTCACTTTAAGTTTCTAGATTTTTAGAGCTCTTGATTAATTTCAAATCTCTTTTCTCCCTTGGTCGGATTTCACTTCGAATCCATTCAATTTGTAACCATTTTTGGGGTTTGAATTTTGTTTGGGATTTAAGGGATTGGATTTGATTGTTGATTGGACCAAAGAACTAGAGAAAATGGGTTCATTCTAATGGGTCAACCCAGGGTCAACTTGACCCACAATTCATTTGAGACTCAGGGGTAAAAACAAGGTAGCTAAGGGGTTAAATGGGGTAATTCACCTAAGGAATCTCTCAGTAACTACATAGAAAGCTTCTCAAAAGTTGTAAAATCATACTAACTTGGCCAACAAGTCAATAATCTAGGGACTAACTAGCAAAAAAGGAAAATCTGAGAAAGGTCTAAAATGAAAAATAAAACCCCTAAGGCTGCCCTAGTAACTTGACTATAAAGGCATAGTTACTTGACGCTGAAGGGATAAAAAAAAGAGCTAAGAAATCTTAAAAATCAAAAACAATTGAAAACTCAAAAAAAGTACTGTTTCATTGAGTTCAGTAGGGGATTTTTGAATTTTCTCCTAGGTTGAAATAATTTCTAGTTAGATGATAGTGGAAATGATTTATGATCGAGTCTGGTTGAAGTCCTTTGGTTCATTGTCTGGTTTGAAATGATTTTTCTGAACTGTTTCACTTCATTTTCTGGGCCTGAAACTGTTATTCAAGCTGCTGCTGAGTGCTGATCTGTGGCTATTTATTGTTACCTCATTTCGATCTTCTTTTTTCCGTTTTCCATGTATTCACTTCACTTTCTAATGTATGAAAAAGCTTGAACATGAAGTGGGTTTATTCAAATTGAGATTTGTGATTAAGCAGTGATTTAAGCAATAAATCTGTACCCTTTAAGTTGATGAATCTATGTATTTGAGTTGATTTCAATATGTAGCAATGTTGTGGTTTATTTTCGTTAGTCAATTCCTCTTGATGCTATAAAAGATTTTGAGTAGCATGTTAGTATGATTATGCTGTATTTAAAGAGACATGGACATTATTTGACATCAGATTGTTGTGTTCTGCATGTATGAGTACTGAGGAGCCAAGGTAATCCTCATCAGTGTTATTTTGTTGTCTGTTTGTTAATTTTCTCATGAAATATGGTAGTGAAAAGGATGATAGGTTAAAAGTAGCATGAAACATCTCTGTTAGTTTTTCTTTACATTAGTCATGGCTGAATGTGTATTAGAAAATGAAAATGTTTAGTTATATTTAGTGTGAAGTTTGAACAAGGTTTAAATTCAGCAACCTTTCTTGGTCAAATAATTTTTTTTTAGCATTTGTGTTACTTCATCAGATTCCAACAATTGCTTTTCAAAATATTTTTATGAGATTTTTCTAAAATTGTATGCACTTATGCTTTGAATAGCTCAAGTTATTTTTAATTGTGAGAATGAATGCCGGATATTGTGATGCCTTGAATTCAAATGGGTTTTCAAAATTGTGTTTGGCCTTCAGGGATTCGATCCCTGAGAAAGACCCGTCGTTGATCTCCTTTTTTGCCAAGACGGGCCTAATTCAGGCCCAAATCTTTGAAAGCTTTCTATCTTGATGGTTGTTTCCTTTGGCCTAATAGCTTAAAAAATAAAATGTAAAGGCTAGACTTTGAGTTGAATTGAAGACTCGAACTAAGGACCTTGTCATTGTTGAAAGTTGTCCTTGTTCGAGTTTGGGCTCATTCTCAGGCCCAGGCGTGACAGTCCCTTTCTAACAGGATTCGAGTCACTAGTTTCTCATTGGGCCATTGGTATGTTTGTGCTGGACCAAGCCCCTTTGCTTAAAATAATTTACTTTTTCCCATGTAAACCTTTATTTAATTAAATAGAACCTTAACTATATTTAGTATTAATTAATTGAGTCCATTAATTAGAATGGAGGCGAGCAACAACAGATAATAATATTTCATGGCCCTCCGAGCTTTTAGTTAGAATATCATTTAAAAATAAAATTGAGTTGTGCCGCACCAAATAAAATCTCAAATATGTGACCCTCATTTAATTGTTTCTTTAGAAATACTTAGAATTGAGGCGTGCCATTTAGCAAATTTTCATGGCCCTCGCAAAGTTAAAAAAGCATAGTTGCTTTAGGCGCGTATTTTAATAACATTAGCTTCCTAAACTCGGGTGTGAATTTTATGCGACCCAAATACAAATCTTAATAACGCTAAATAAAATATGTTTAGGATTGCGGGTGCATTTCATATGACGCGATCCAAAAACATATTTTAGACAATGTTAAAGCTTCCTTAAAATAATCAAAAGCAGTTAATAAGTTTAAAATGGCAACATAGGTTAAAATATGTATTAAAATCAGATAATATGCCAATTAATATAGTTTAAGCGACCGTGCTAGAATCACGGAATCCGAGGGTGCCTAACACCTTCCCTCGGGTTAACAGAATTCCTTATTCAGAATTTCTGGTTCGCATACTTCACAAGGAAAGTCAAAATTTTCCTCGATTTGGGATTCAAAATAAACCGGTGAATTGGGACACTAAATACACTATCCCAAGAGGCAACTCTGAATTGAATAAATAATCTTATTTCGAATAATATCACTTAAATTAGAAAAACTCCCGTATATACTATCATTCAGGGTCGTGTGTAAAAAAGGAGGTGTGACACACGTTATATTTCACACTTTTTCTTTCCATAGATCCTTTGATTACAGGCCAAAAATGTCCGGCTTAATAAACAGAGTTGAGAATGGCAACCTCGAAGATTTCGGGGGAAATGGCATAGCTATCCCGGCTGCTAGAGCACCTCCGTGTAATCCTGATGTCACTCCTGGACCAATCCAAGTGGATGCAGATTCACAGGACGCACAACAAGTAGACGTAATTTCTCACACCAACAGGAGCATACGACATAACGACCAAAAGGAAGCGCAAAAAACCCTGGATCGAGAAGAACAGTAATTAGTCTTCATGTTATTTTTGAGATGTTGTAGACACAGCAACTGGCCATCGCTCAACTGCAAATCCATCCAAGAATCCCCAGCACAATGGCACCAGAGACGGCTCCTCCCGCCGAGCTAGCACTCGAAAGGTCAAGAAAAATAGGTCAGTGGCTGATCCCACCATCGTAAAAATGCTCGAGGACCTTACCAAAAGGATCGAATCAGGAGAAAAATGATCGCAGCCAACGATAAAAGGGTCGAGACCCATAACTCTAGGGTCGATCAGATCCCAGGTGCGTCCACAGTCCTGTCACGCCCCAACCTCGGGAGGAGCGACCGGTGCTCAATCAAGTGAACCCGACTGAGCAAGCCTTACCGAACACTTTCTACCCCAACTCAATATGAATGCGGAACTCATGCCTTTGGTTAATTTGAACAATAATACACGGTGTATACCACATTACTGGTTCATTTCATATCATAAAAATTTACCGTTCATAAGCTAGCTTCATGGATTCTATTAGAGTTACGGCTTAAGGAGATCACAAGTTTAGGATTACAACATATACATATAGGGGACTCCCCAAAACCCATACATAACCCACACTAGTGCCTTTGGAGCCTCTAAGGATACAACAGATAAGCATGACTATGTCGCTAACAAGGCCCCGGCTATACCTCAAAAGTGAAAAGTTGTAATAACAAAAGATACACCATGCAGCCATATGGAAGAATAAGGGGCTCACCGAGATTTTGAGTAGATGAACGCACCGCTACACACGGTCAGCACTGTCCGCTATGGAGCCACCTACAATCATAATATGAATGTAGCGCCCCCAGCAAAAGCGACGTCAGTACATTTTAATTGTACTGGTATGTATAACTAAACACCATTTTACTATAAAGAACTATAAAATAGATACAAGCAATTTATACGGGCAAAATCAAAGAATCAATTCATATAATTCTTCATACAATTTCCACAACACAGATTAGGGCAATTCTGTCACGTGTTCACCACTGTTCTCATCACATCCGCCATCTCGCGCGGAGTCCGGTCACGACCTGACCGGCTAGGTCACCTCATTGGAGGCATTACTTTCAATCAATCTTTCATTCCCCTTATACGGAATTCAATGTCAGCACATTACCACCATGTGTGCGGCATGGTGTCCGATCACGACCCGATCGGCTAGGTCGCCTTGCCTAGGCATTACTCCATTCTCATTAGTCGACACCTCCAAATCTTTATTCCACACATATCATAACTGTTCCTGGGGCACTCATGGCCACCATCATCACATCATTTTCCCTTTTCAATATTCATCTTACAAGTTGTGATCATAGACACATATATCAAAGATAATTCAAATTGCTATCACAAGTAGGTGAGCACGTAGTTAGCATGAATAATTCTTTGTTTCAATGTTGTCTTATAGCCCAAGTATTTCAATACATAATTATACTTTTCATCATTCTCTAATTATCAAGATTGGCACGTTATTCACATTGAGGCAAATCCTTCACGAATATGTATAGATATATGCAAATCAATTAGTTTCGCAATAACAATCAATACACTAGCCAATTCAACTCTTACTACACGTTCGTAAGCACCAACGGAGCTCGATTTGCCATACATACCTCAATAAAGTTGTTCCTTACTCATTTACTAATTTCCAGAACTCTTAGCACTTCGATCTATTAAGCAAGAATTTCTAATTAAATCTAGAATTAAAGACGAAACTGAAGTTCTAGCTTGGTTTGAGCATATCATCAAACACTAAAGGTGAATTGTGATCTTGGCCCCCTTTTTGTGAGGAATTTCTATCATTTTATAACCCCCCCCCCCCCCAAACTGCCTCCTGGCGAAAGAGATGAAACCAAGCAAAGAAAGGTACCAACCATACCTCGAAGACAAGAGGAATGCCCCGAGGCATAACCTGCCCCACAACGATCGGAGGATATATCGAGGACAGGATCCTTGGGGAATCGTCAACATAACCAGGTTTGATCGAAATATGGCACCAACGAATGCGCCCCACTTATCGGAATACAACTTCATCTTCGACATATCAGATATCGTGTTCGCTATCAGCAAAATCAGGGACACGAGGTGGCCCAAACTGATGCAGTCGGACCCTTTGTAGAGAAATAACAACTTGATGTGTGAGTTCCACAACACATACGGCCATAGGACCGGGGATTGTCATCAATTACGAGAAGAAGTTGCCTGGCTACTCAACAAAGGGCACCTCCGGGAATTCCTAAACGATGGGACCAAAAATCAGTTACGAGATAGGGAGGCAACCAAGAAGAACGAAGTGGATGAACCACAACACATCATCCACATGATCGCGTGTCTGTCCTAGGGCACTCGTAATAATCCAACATCAAGGCACCACCTATATATCTCATCCCAAGGTACCGCTATTTCTTTTATTTTATTTTCAGATAAGAAATTAACCCTCATGGAGGCACTCAACCAAAGAAACCAGGGGCTGGGACTATCAGGAGACCTTAAGACCTCCAAAAAGCTCCCCCATTATACTCTTTTCCTTTGACCGATTTTTTTATCCCAAAAGAAGAAGGGTTTTTACGGGCAAGGTTTTTAGTGAGGCAACGTCTGCGAAGCTACCCAGAGGGAAAACTCCACGAATTGCTCGAAGCCACCCTTACAGCCAACTTTCGAAATAGCAAAGGGCATTCCCCCTAAAAACCACCAGATTCAAAGGAGGTAGGAAAGCGTCGAGCAAAGGTTCCTACGGAGAGACGATGTATCAGGCCAAACGGTCAATGTAGTCAAACCCCGCCAAAGCAAAAGCACATATTATTATATGGGACAATCAAAAATATCCCCCCCCCCTTTTTATGAGAAAAGAGAAAAGCTTCTCGTCAAGAATAATGCAACATGAAAATCATCAAAGAAACCAAACTCGGCCTAAAATAGGTCGATTCAACGCAACAACACATATACCGCACCAATAGATTAGAGGATATCTTCCAACGTCTTGTTCTCCAAAAGGAAAATTCACAGCATACTCCCGATAGAGGCCTCTCCGTCGAATACATCCCGATATACTCGGACACGTAAAATGATTCAGCATCCACTCGACCCCAAGGTTGGAGTTCCGGGCTCATAAAGCCCTCACAGTGCAACTCCGAGTTCATAAAAAGCTGTCTTCAAGCTTAAACAAAACTCGATGACTTGAAAAATTGTCACCAATCGCCATGCACTGGAAAATTCAAAATTTTAAGGCGCTGACGAGCAGCCTCGGCATAACCAGACCATTCTACACAAATTGTAAGATCTCAATAGGTACGGCACACTGTAAGACCTCAATAGGCATGACAAACTGTAAGACCTCAACAGGTATGAAAATCCCACAGTTTAGGCTATACATCGCATTTGTCAGAATCCTTAAAGGGCATACCCTCGGTGTAGACACCTAAATTGTCACTTGGGATCAAAAATGGCTACGGCCAAATGCATATGACTACATTCAAAATGGCTGATATCACCAAAATAATGTGACTCGGGGACGTCCGACTATCACTAAAATATCCTCCGAATATACTTCGAAAAGGACCGGTTAAAAATGGCTTCCCTTAAGGGGCAAAAAATGAGTTCCGACCATGTCGGATCCAAATCGCAAGAGCGTCAATTCACTCGATGTATGAGCTATGAACCTTAATAGGTGCTTAAAACATCGCCAACAAGGACTTGAAATTAAGGTTCTTTTAGAATCGACGACGGGTCAGGCAAAAATAAAAAAAGACCTTAACGAGCAGAAACAAAGCCTACAAAAAAGCCCATGGGGCAAAAATAGGGTAAGAGCCATTGTCGCAAGCTAAGCAAGCAAACGGGCCTCATATTGAAATGTCTCTATGACTATACAGCGTAAGATCCATTACCGCCAGCTTGAAAATTGACAACTTGAGGATTAAAGTGAGCTCGAGTCATAACCCGATTTGGAGACCGAATCTAAAATAGTTAAGTAAGCAAGCCTACAGGCCACATACTAAAAGATCTCAATGACCAAACGGCATAAATACACCGCTATCAGCCAGAATCTCAAGGAAATTTGAGGGTCGACTACATCACAAGTCACAACGCGACTTGGAGACTGGACTCCAAGAATTATAATATGCCTAAGGGCATAAAATGAATGCCACTATTGCCGGCCGAAAACTCAATGAGATTTGAGGGTTGATTACAGCTTGAGTCGCAACGCGATTCGGATACTGGACCATAAAAATTATACTATGCCTAAGGGCACGACATGAATGCCACTATCGCTGGTCGGAAACTCAATAACATTTGAGGGTCGATTATAGCTCGAGTCGCAACGCGACTCGGAGACTGGACCCAAAAATTATAATATGCCTAAGGGCATGGCATGACTGCCATTTTCGTCGGCCGGAAACTCAATGAAATTTAAGGGTTGATTACAGCTCGAGTCGCAACGCGACTCGGAGACTGGACCCAAAAGTTATAATATGCCTAAGGGCACGGCATAGATGCCACTATCATCGGTAGGAAAATCATGAAAGATTAAGGGTTAGATGCAGCTCGAATCGCAACGCAACTCGGAGACTGAACAAAAGATAAGTTAAGATGCAAATATGCCTAAAGGCGCAAATATACCATCGTCAACCGATTAAATCTCCAAGCCACGTGCTCGCAAAACAATTTCATCCTAGAGAACAAAGAACCACCACCCTCCGTCCGTGCAGACGGGAAGGAGCTTAAAGGACAAATAAATCTTGATTCGCAACGCGACTCGGAGACTGGAAGCAATAATAGTTGCGGCGACATACGCCCAAAGGAAAAAGATAAAGATGACTACTGCCTGCCCGCACGGAGACGGAAGATTCAAGGACAAGATGGCTCGAACCAAAGCCTGACTTAGGGACTTAGCTTAAAATAGCCAGACTGAACGCGGAAGCCCCAGCACCTGCTCACGTTGAAGATCACACTTAAGAGCCCCTAACCTGTCTGATCAATTCCGAACCTACAAGGATCCCACTAAACATCAAAACTAGCCCGTCCGGTGGAAAGCGATAACAAAGAGAAAGGTATAGAAGAAACAAAGCTTCAAATTCCTTCTTATATATTACATGCAGAAAAAAGGCACACTCTCCATCTACATGCACCTCTTGCATACATCAGAGACAAGACGGCAAGAAACAGTAAAATTTATACTCCGCGCTACAAGAATTATAGCTTTTCAAAATTCGCCCACTGCGACCTCTGCAGGAAGTAACCAAGCACCACAATTATTCTCTTGGCTCAAGCCAATTCTTCCAGAAAAAAGGAACCCCTTGCGCCAGCCTGCTCGAATACTTCTCCTCGGGGACTACGATGAACCTATTTCTCGATTCCCCTTTCTCGGTCGATGGCTCGCTTCAACTCAGCTTGAGCATCAGCAATACCTTGCAAACGAATCGCCATCTCCTGACCAGCCTTGGTTTGACCTAGCACAACTTCAGGCCAAACATCAACTATCTCAGCTCCAAGCTACAGAGGATCAAATCCGGAGTTTTCCAAATTATACTCGATTGAACTTTGGCACTACCACAAGTTAGAAGGATTTGACCCCGAAGGTAGAGACATTGGTCGAGGCATTCATCCCTTCCGAAGCTTAAACCAGCACTTGAGCCCCAGCTCCCCATGAATCTCCGGTGCGGTCGACATCACCCTTAAGGTACTCCAAAACCTCTGCTTTTTTCCTTACAACTGATATAACAAAAAAATAAAGAGAAAGCTAGCCCAAAGGGCAGAAGGGGGCAAAGCACGTACTACAGGAAGTCATCTGCTCCATCAGAAAAATTTTGTAGTTCGAGCCTAGATTTTTCCAAGGCTTGGGCCCTCAACATAGTAGCTCGAACATAAGCCCATCATAGGCCTATGCAAGAAAGCTTCAGTGGAGGAGAGAGAACATGAAACGCACCCCCTGAAAGCCATCTTTCTATCTATCCAAACAAATGACAAAAGGTTTCGAATGAGCAACACCAACGGCCAACACCTGGGAGGGAGTATTTGCCCGATGTCTGGCATACGCCTTCCCCAAATAGCCAGCCATTGAAGGTAGATTCCGACAACCTCTTAAAAGGTGAAGGCAGCCTCGCATTGCATTTAAGCGGTTACAAGTTCATAAAACAACCCAGGGGCACCATCCCACAGCACCATCTCCGACACCGGTGCAGTAGTTAGCCCCGAGGCCCCATCGCAGCAAGACAAAGCACCAAAGGGCCAGCAACGCCTTCGCCAACACGTGATCGACACACAAAGGCCTCCGCCGAATGAAGCCAGCGAGCAAGAGCAGTTGTTTTTAACATACACTAATGCAAAATATACCCAATATGCCAATCGGGATAGTCCAAACACAGGCAGACCTCCACCAGGAGGACGCATCAAAGAAGTTGTCGGCGTCCCTGAAACAGGCAAGCCTCCTATTAAAGACCACTACAAAGTCCAGAGGCACTACCCACACCTTTACGGTAAGGTTTCGGTTGTCCGAGGTTACTGATCCTATTCAAAGTCGAAACACGAAGGGCCTAGTGCAAGGCCATTTTGTATCGGTCAAAAGATCCAAGGAGAATCGAGTTGGCGCTCGAGCGTTGGCAACTCCTCAACTGAAGTCAACTGCGTATGCTCTATCAGGCTATCTAAAAATGGTTCGAAAGGGACCCTCATGTGCCTAAAAAGATAATCTTCTCTCGGGATACCTTTCCTGAGAGACCCGAGATTCCACACACTATCTCCATATGTTTCGAAGAACTCAACGGCCTGAGTCTATCGGATCAACTTAAGCTCAATTGGAAGAAAAACTATGGGCTCAGAAAAAGCCACACCAATCGACACGAGATCGGGAGAAACATCTGCATCCGAATCAGGCATCAGCAGTTAACAATAAAGGAAGACGTTCAAAGACATCAAGGGACATAAAAACATACAAAAGCGAGGCAGGATTGAAAAAAGAAGCCAAGAAAAAGTATACTTATATTCATATAAATCCTTACATATGATTATATCATACACGATTATAAAAGCCCGCAGGAAACCTTTACATAAAGTAAAGGGGGGAGGGGGACGAAGAAATACAAGTTATATGCAAGCCTAAGGGTATAGCCTATGTACGTTGTGCTTCCATTATCATCCTCTCATGTGTGTGACCTCAAATACAGTATCTTCCAAGTCTGATCCCCATAGGGACCTCATCCCAATCCTCTCGAAATGGCATCTTCAAAAGGAAGAATATAGAAGAAGAAGTCAGGGGAGAAGAGCAAAATTATGAAAGGGATGCCGGAAGAACTCAAGAAGTAGCTGGGCGAAAAATTTGGCTAGTACAAACTCCGCCAGCATTCTTATCTAGAAGCCACTTCTTGAGATGTTGCCTCGGCTGAGGAGGCAACAACCAGCAGAGACTGTCTCCATATCCTTAGGAATCCAAAGACGGTGTAAAACACCAAGCCGAGGAAGGACGGTGAGCAGTAGTGTATAATCTGAGCCCCCTCTTGAGCAGTGGTGGATAATCTGAATCTTTTCCCGGCTAAGAGGAAATCGACCCCTTACTTCATCGCCCCGAGCCAACGGAGGTAGCGATAGTGACATCAACAGCAACAACAACAACAACAACAACATCACAGCGGCACAAACTCGTCCAAATAAAGAAGGCTCAAGAGTTGGTCCATGGAACGCCTGACGTACGATCTTAAGGCCGTGGGCCTTAAACATAGCAAGACAACAAAGGCTAGAAAAGGAAAGAAGGATGGGTATCAAAGGAAGTTTGAATGAAAAGCTGATCACAAGAAGCCCCATATATAGGGAGAGGGAAAAGTAACTAACGACACCATTACCATCCTCGAAAAGCATAACAATAGACGTAATTAATGCGTTCATGGAAGATGAAACGATAGCAATGATACGACCTTGAGGAACAAGGAGTCATGATATTTCTAATGGTCATGTAAAAGCGAAAAGGTGAAATATCTCGATTCTTGTGGAAGTAGCTGCGCCATTAGCATTATGTCATTTCAAAAGCTGGTAAAATGGGGGTCAAAAACATTTCTTATCGCTTCAATCTAAGAAATGTGGAGACTATCTGTGCACGGTGAAATCAGGGGACCGATTTTCCCTCGGCATGATGCTTCGATAGTATTCCCGAAGACAAAGGATCTCGGATTGGTCAATTCCCTCGAGATCTATCAATACCCTGCCAAGATCAAACATCGGCTAAGGTCCTAATGAACGAAGGTATCCCCCGAGGAATGTATTCGGGGTCGATGAAATCTACCCCAGCGGCTCGACGCCAGCCCTCATACGATGTAAAGATACTATGTATTTCGTACTAAGTTTGGACGTCCCCTTTCTATAAAAGAAGGGTCACCAACACCTTGACAAAGGGTCTCCAATTATCTTATTCAAGATCAATAATATCTTCTCTCTCTCTCTCTCTCTCTCTCTCTCACTCTCTCTCTTTTCTCCAATTCGCTTATTCCCTCTGGTTTAAAGTTATTTTATTGTTGGTCATTCCCCTTATTATCATTTAACACCCCTCGAGGTCGTCTCTGTATTCGTCGCATATTAACTTATTTCTTCATTTTGTAGCTTAATATTGTCCAAAAGAGCCCTACTTAGTTATATCTTTAACTATTATCCCGTCCCCAATTGTCCCCGATATTTCAAGATCGACATTAACGCTGACCCTGAGGCTCCGCGGATTATCTCCGCCTCCGGCCAGCAAGCCCCTCTGGTTTGGTTACTGCCCGCTTCAACTTGCTTTTACGTCATTATACTTCATGTTTTTAGCACTAACTTCCCTAACAAACTAGCTCGGGAATAGAATACGTATTTTTAGAATTCCATTTATAAATTTAATTGTTTTTACCATTTTCATGGTAAACAATATCATCTCTAAGTCTCATAAGAGTTCAGAATATTTGGACGACCTAAAGATGTTTTTTGAATGCATGCAGAGGTATAGTTCGAAATTGAACTCTACAAAAATGTGCATCTGAAGTCCCTACCAAAAAATTACTATTTTTAATCATAAGGAAGAGAGAGATATAACTGAACCCTTCAAATATGCAAGCCATTCAAGAGTTTATACTTCCAAAGAGAATGAAGGATGTGATGAGTTCCTTGGTAGACTGAACTACATCAGCCATTTCATACCCCAATCTACATTAACTTGTAAACCTTTCTTCAAGCTTCTAAAGGATGATGTGGCTAGAAAATGGACAGAAGAGTATGAGAAAGCCTTCAACAAAATAAAGGAATATTTTTAAATCCACTAGTGTTAGTCCCTCCCGAGCCCGGGAAGCCACTATTGTTATACTTATGGGTCCTGGATAATGCATTTGGATGCATGTTGGGACAACACCATGAGACTGGAAGAAGAGAGCAAGCCGTCCATTACATAAGCAAGAAGTTCACATCATGCGAGGCCAAATTCACACTGGTAGAGCACACTTGTTGTGCATTATTCTTGGGTCGCCCAAAAATTAAGGAACTACATATCAGCATACACCACGCATTTAATATCCTGGCTCGTCCCACTCAAGTATATCTTTCTGAAGCCGATGCCTACAGGAAAAATAGACAAATGGAAGATTCTTCTCACTGAATTTGATATTGTGTACATGACGCAGAAGGCCATCAATGTACAAGCCTTGGCCGAACCTTGCAAAAAATCCAGTGGATAAGGATTATCGGCCGCTCACTACGTACTTCCCAAATGAGAAGGTGTTCTTCGCCATAAAAAATATTGCGAAATGATACCCAGGGTGGAGAATGTTCTTCTATGAAGCAGAAAATTGCAAAGGAGTAGGAATTGGTAAGGTCCTAATTTCGGAGTCAGGATAGCATTACATGGCATCGCAAATAATATCACCGAGTACAAAGCATGCATCCTTAGGATCAGGATAGTGGTTGATATGAACATCAAGGAGCTTTTAGTCATAGGGGATTCCGATCTATTGATACATCATGTTCAAGAAGAATGGACTACCGAGAAAATAAAGATCCTTTAATACCTGCACTTCGTGAAGGAGCTATGCAAGAAGTTCATAAAGGTCGAGTTCAAGCACATTTCCAAGATCTATAACGAGTTTGTCGATGCCCTCGCAACTTTATCATCCATGATTTAGCATCCAGATAAGAATTACATCGATCTTATTTAGATAGAGATCAGGAATCAACATATTTACGATTTTTATATCGACGATGAGCCGGATAATTAACTGTGATACTACGTAGTACGACATCAAAAGGATCCCTGAATCAAGAGGATATCCAAAGAATGATACTAATGGTCAGAAGTGTGCGCTTAGAGGGCTGGTAAATAACTTTTTCCTCAAAGGGGATAGGAGGACACAAAACTTGGGTCTGTTAAGTTGTGTAGATGATACCGAAGCAACCACATCACTAGAAGAAATACATGTCGGAACGTGCCACCATAGCCAAAAAGATTTTGAGAGCTGTATACTTTTGGATGACCATGGAAAATGATAGTATCTGCTATCTGCAGAAGTGTCATCAATGTCGGGTCCACGGGGATTTCATCCGGTTCCGCCTAATGAGTTGATTGTATTCGGTTCGCCTTGTCAATTTGCCGCTTGATGCATGGACGTGATTGGACCTATAGAGCTTGCTGCATCAAATGGGTATCATTTTATAATTCTGACAATTGATCACTTCACTAAATGGGTCGAAGCTTGTACATACAAGGTTGTCACAAAGAAAATAGTGGCGGACTTCGTACGTAACAACATAGTTTGCCAGTTTAGGATACTCGAGTCAATCATCACCGACAATGCAGCTAATCTCAATAGCGGTCTCCTAAGGGAAATTTTCAAGAACTTCAGAAGTGTCCATCGTAAATCTACATCCTACAAACCGCAAATGGGTGGAGTAGTTGAAGCGGCCAATAAAAACATCAAAAGAATTCTACGAAAGACGGTGCAGAACCATAGTCAATTCGCCTTACGAGGTTATTGGACAACCATGAGGACATACATAGGGGCAACTCCATACATGTTGGTATATAATACCAAAGATTTGATGCCCGCAGAGGTCGAGATACCATCTTTAAGAGTCACCCAAGAAGCCAAGTTAGAAGATGCAGAATGGATATGGATCAGGCAGGAGCAGCTCATGCTCATGAATGAGAAGAGAATGGATGTAGTATTCCATGGTCAGCTATATCAAAATACGATGGCCAATGCATTCAGCAAAAGGATAAAGCCTCGCTAGTTCGTACCGGCACAGTTGGTTCCGAAGAAACTATTCCCTCATCGAGAAAAAGCCAAAGGAAATTTCGCACTGAATTTGCAAGGTCCTTGCGTCGTCCATCGAGTGTTGTCGGGATCAGCTTTGATCTTGGCGAAGACGGGCAAAAGATTCAGCACGAAGCCTATCAACTCATATGCAATCAAGAGATACTATGTTTGAAGCCAATAATGTTAGGTTTTATCTATAATAGAAATACCCTTGACCTGACTTCTCACGAAGGGATATGTAGGCAACCCATGTAGGGTTCAGTTTCTCTCTCTCTCCCTCTTTCTGTTGTAATAGAAAATTCAAATATCACTTTTTATGTACTCGAAATTACTCCACGACTTGATTACCTCTGGATGGAATACAGAGGCAATCCTCAATAGATTCAGTCATGTTTTGTAATTGAACTACATTCTGGCATGATTCCATTTAGTACGTAGGCAGTCTGAGTCAGACTCAGCCACTTCTTTTTTAGTATCAAAATTTTTGCATCTGTTATAATCGAACTACTTTATGACCTGATTCTATTTGGATACGTAGGCAGTCTAAGTCATGCTTGGTCATCTTTGTCATATTTTTCTTTTTCATTACCCATAATCTATGTTTGGATTTGATTCTATTTTGGATACGTAGGCAACTTAAAGGGTTCGGTAATAGCCATATGGAAACCTTTGTAATGCATTAGTCTAGATTATGGCGTAATTGCAACGGCTAGATGTCACATCATCAGAAGCATCTCGGAGGATCAACATCAGCGGAACATAATCTTCCAGGAAAAATGTTCACGCCTTAGGGACCTCCTGAACATGTCATAATCCGGAATGACGACATCATAAAATAAAAATGATTCAAAATATTTTCTAATGATTCATAATCCTCTACACCTACCAAACTACATGGCATAACCTAATCGAAGCAGGGGCAAAGCCAGGGCTACAGTCGACACAAACCAATAACCCCCCCCCCCCCAAACAATTATTTTTAATGCAGGGCAGTTAGGACATAAAAAAATGCTGGAACACACTGGGGAAAATGATAGATCCACCGTTCTCTCATAAATATCATCCCTCTTTCCTTGTTAAAATTTTTTGTATATAACTAAAAACTAACTCTTGGATCCTTTCAGGTATCTCGGAACCAAGCCATTGACACAGGCAAGGGATATTGTATAAAACAAAACTATCTACTCAACTAAATGGAGCATGTTGTAAAAAGTGAGCCTCTAGCCCCATGAACCGTAGCATATTGTATATGGAAAATTTCCTAATAACTCAATCAGAGCGCCCTGTAGAAGATCGAGTCATTAGATTTGCTGAATGAAGCCTTGTACATAAAGAATCACTGGCTCAATCAATTGCAGCCCTATACATATCGAGCCTAGGTTTCACCTATCCAAGGCATGTATATAACAAATTGTTCGCTTAGCAAACAGGTGAGATCTGCACCGCCACTCCACCACATTGGAGATCAGAGTAGATAGCTGCAAACCCCGTCGCCAACGTTCTTCTAGTTGACCGTCGCAATTTAGTTATAGTCAAGAATTGTTACATCTCGCATTTTTGTACGTTAAAATTATGTTTTCAGTTAACCGACGTAGACTCGGAGATGAGATCATCTTGACGTTAACGTACTTACGCTATTTATAACAAGCGAGAAATAAGTGTCATGAAGGATAAAGGGTACACATATTAAAGAAAACGAGTTTCTTTGAATGTGGCCAATTTGGGATAAAATACGGGATTGAGCGTAATACCCGATAATTACGAATAGTACCATGAAAGGTACCATATGACTACGATAGTATAATATATAAAGTATATATGAAATAGTTTAAAAATAAATAGAATTTTATGTAATTTGTGTTAATTTTTAAATTATGTGGGTGATTGATTAATTACCGGATAACAGGATAGTGGCAGGAAACGTGCAACTCATTTTAATCTTAGTCATATTAGTCAAATATGTTTGGAGCAAAGGCAATTCCTTCTTAAGTTCAAATAAGCTTGAAACAGAAGCTTCAACCAAATCCAACAAAAACGTTTGAACAAGTTGAAATTTAGATTACATCCATTTTGTCTGTGGTTTCAAAACCAAAAACGCGAGAGCATAATCCATTCGTCCAAAATCCAAGCCAATTTCGTTCCTCGAGTTCAAAAGCACAGAAGCTTAAATCCAATCTTTGGGTTCAAAGTTCAATCCACGAAGGTTTCCCACAAGATATTTATAAGGAGTTGTTCCTGCTCCAGGTATGTTAAGGCTAATCTTTCTATCTTTGATATGATCCAAGCAACGAAACGTAAACGTAATGTTTTCCTTTTACGTTGAATAAGGTTTCAATAGATCGATGTGGTTAGTATAAATTGGATTTCACTGAGTTTCCTCTACTTTGCTGAAGTTTATGTGTTGTATTTATATTTTAATCTCAATGACAGTGTCTCTAGAGATGCCATACCAATGATCATTCCTTTTTCTCGTATTTCCTTTTTGGTAATAAAAGCTTGGAACTTTACTCTGCATACTTTTGTGAAGTCATTTTCGCGTATTAAGACCTTTTTCCTGAGAGAGAAGATTAAGAAAATCATATGCAATGAGCTTATGGAATAAAGTTCTTATTTTTAAAATTGATCTATCAAATAGATGTGGGGAAAAGGGATAAGATTGAAAACAAATGACGGATTTTTAAAAAGAGGCAAATGTAGTGGAAAGTAGTGTTTCTTGTATGATCATTTATGTGAACTCTATTAAGCTTGATCCAATGCTTTATTATACTTATGGAAAGAGTGGTGGAAAGAGAGGAAAGTCTGAGCTTGACCATGAATGGAAAAATAGACTCACATGGGTGATTCCAAGTTAATGGATTAAGATTTAAGTGGTTTAATTTCGTTCATCTGGTCATGGTAGTTCTATTTAACGGTGTATCTACATGTGCTTATCTTATTTATAATACAGTAATACATGCATATTCATTTGCCACCGAGCTACGGCCGGTCGGGCAGTTACCATCGGTTGGGTAGTCATGCATATTCATTTACCACCGAGCTATGGTTGGTTACGTAGTTACACGTTTACCACTGAGCTACGACCGGTCGTGCAATCATGCATTAACAACCGAGCTACGGTCGGTCGGGAAGTTACCACTGATCAGTCGGGAAGTTAACGTCATTAGAACTATTATATTGTAGTTTTGTTTATATATACGAGATTGGGATTATTCTATATGTTACGACCCTCAGCGGCAAGTCAAAAGTTGTAAGTTGACTTTTATCTTTTCCCTAGATAGTATCCTATTTTTATTACGTTTCACTTATGCCTTACATACTCGGTACATTCTTCATACTAACGTCCCTTTTCATGGGGTGGTATATTTCATGCCACGCAGGTGTAGATAGGTGAGGTGAGGACCATCCATTGTAGGCTGCATCCATAGATCAGCTCTTGGATTGGTGAGTTCCATATCTTCCTGGAGTATTGTCAAGTCGTGTTCTATATATGTTACTTTGTTTTATGAAGATGACGGGGACCCTATCGCGACTTATATATTATGATTATATTTTCTTAGAGATTTTGCAGACAGTGTCCTTTGTATAGCTTTATGTATGGCATGACAAGGACCTTGTCGACCCATATGTATCTATATGTAAATATTTTTGAATTAGATATGTGAGTTAAGTTCTAATAGTGTTAATTAAATATATAATTGTGGCCTATCATGGCCGTGACGAGTCTTATAGAAAAAAAAAAGATAAGGTATGTGGCGCTCGGTTGAGTAGGTACGGGGTACCCGTCATGGCCCTCTGATTTAGGCAGTGACAAGAACATCTCTTGGACATGCTCCTTTTTCTTTATTATTATCTTGAATGTTTTGACATTTTACTCATGTGACTCACATACATGATTAAATTTTAAGTCACAAACTCCCATCGTGCCGAGATACTATACATTTCAGTACAATCAATCCTATCACGCAGAGATACTTTACATTTCAATGCAACCTCTCCAAGAAAGCGGCGATGCATTCTACATTACAAGTCAACTACCCCCATCGCGTGGAGATACTCCCAACACGAGGAGACTTAATGTTCCGACATCTACAGAATGGTACATAGCCCGGCTAACATTCAAGTCGAATTCAAGTATCATAGAATCCTAATCCCAAATAATAGCTAGCCAGCAGCAAAGCATCAACATTCCTACCTCATTCACACCACATTTTAATATATTCCGTTGCAATATATACAGAGGAATGGATTACTAAATATGTCTGACTTATTTCCATTGTCCTTTTCCCTTGCAAAATGAATATATATCCTACCCTATATAAAATCTTGTCCAAAAAATATGATTACCTATAAGAAATAGATATCCTACCCGATGAACAGAGAGTAACCTATACGAAGCTACATCTCATAAACACTTGCTTAGCCTTTGCAAAAAACTCATTTGTACCATGGAAACAAATTTGTTCCTTAGTCCAACACACGCGAAAAGGAGTCAAACAATATGTTGATGCCTGTTTACCGTGAAAATAGTAATAGCAATTTAATTTATTGATGGGACTCTAAAACTACGTGATCTATTTTTATTCTAGTTGTGAAGCAGTTGGTGCTATGTATGTGAAGTTTATGTGCAAGATGTGAAATAAAATAAATTTGTAATCGAATCGATAGATAGTCGTTCGGGGCCTCGAGCTAGTCGATTTAGGGCCTCAAAGTCGATTCTCGAGCTCGGGCTCAAGCTTTTAGGGGCAGTTAGGGAAGGGTTAACAGATGCAATAATATTAAAGGAGGCTTTTTATGGTCAATTATAAGCAATAAATGAATCAAGTATGAAGATAGCAAGTAAGAGCAACAATATCGAGATGTAATACCCTGATCTGAGTTCAGGGTAGGCTAACTAGGCTTCGTCAGACTTAGCCGCGTCTTGGGAACTCCCATTTTTACCCTAGCCTCGGTCAATATTCTCTTTAGGCTGGGTGTCAATGAGCTCCGAGGAAGGAGGCTCAGACGCATCTCTGCAGCCTTGAGGCTTTGAGGTAATCTTCAAATATGCCTTAATAACGGGGAATCGGACCCTTCAATTCTGTCGTATACAGATAGTCTCTGTGTTTCCTAGAATGAAGCGATTGGAAATGATTTTGATGTCCAACTCTTCGGGTTCACGGTGGCAACATCATACCAATTATACAACTTATGACGTGAGCTTTTACGATAACCGGGACATCCTATAGACTTGTCTTTTCGGTGCAATTCAATGCACTTTAGACTTTCGTTCATCAAAGTGACAGTAGAGTTGTCGACTCAGTTTTTAAGAACACATTGATTGTGCCTGCCGATCCATCTTTCAAAGGCATCGATGGTTATGTGATCTCACCTATAAATGGGGGCATTCTGGCACTGGGCCAAGTGACAGTATTCTTATCAGCTGCATAGTGGCCTCTTGCTCGAACTTCTCCATGTCGAACAAGATTATACCGTTTTGACGTTGATTCTCTTGTTATCACGGCTTCTATTAGTGATGATATTAAATTGATATGATGATACATGGGGGGACATCTTCCTCCGACTTTAGAAAGTCATTTGGACTATACACCGCTGCTCACGAGGGGGCTCAAACTATACACTGCTACTCATCTTCATCCGTCGGCCCAGCGTAGCGCTTCGCCCCTAGCTGGTAGCTTGCACGGCTCAATGTCCTAAGAAGTGCATTCAAAGGAGCCATTCAAGCGGGTTCAAAGTCCACCAAGCCCGTTGTTAGTTCGAGGTTCTCTTTTCCAGTGAGGGTCCTCGACCTTTGGCGGGCTATGGTGTATTTTTATACCATCCTGCTCCTCCTACTTTCTTCTTCTTGTTCTACTCTGAAGTGCTTCTTTGAAGTGCTACTTTGAGTTACTGGGGCAAGTTTGTTGAGGGAGTTCATCCAAGGAAATAGTGCTCAAAAACACTGCCACCGAAGATATACCTTCGAGGGTAGACTAGGTTTTAGGCTTTTACTTCATGTGTTCCCTTTTGCTTCTTTGTTTCTGTGTATGGACCCTTTGTAAGCTTCAGTAATCATGTGTAATGACCCCTCGAAGGCTATTTTAAGAAAATGTTTATGAATACAAGGATACTTTCTTGACTTTTGCCTTTGCGCTTACCATATTCTTTCATATTTGCGGGGATCCTGAATGTATGCCTCTGCTGACAATCGTCAACATTTAACTCGGATGCGAGTGTTGTTTTTGGATTTTTGTTGATAGATATGGATCCTTTTCTGAGCCCACCGTTGTTCCTCGGACAAAGTCCGAAGTTATCCAATTGACCCGGGCCGTCGGGACCCTCGAGTAACATAAAGATAGCACCTCGAGACTTGATGTCTTTGAGAGCGGTCTCTGAGTGAGGGTTATCTTTGTGCATCAGAAGACCTAATTTAGTTTGGAATAGATAACATTTTAAGGCATCATAGATAGGTCCTAGATGAGGGGTTACCCAAATTTAGGCAGTGACCTGAGGTCGAGCCTTTATGGACGGAGCTCGATGTGCTCATTCTTCTTTTTGAGGGGAACCTTTGTGATTGGATACCATCTTAGGCTTTGTAATGGTGCTGAAAGCCTCCTAGAGCCTAACGTCCTGTTGATGGGGGTCCTCGAGGTCAGGTACCACCTCAGTATAGGAGATGTGCTATTGACTTCTTGAAGCCTAACTTCTTTTTGATGGAGGTCCTCAAGGTCGGGTACCACTTCGAGACTGAAGATGATGTTGTTGCCTCCTTGGAGCCTAACTTCATGCTCAGGAGGACCGTTGTTGTTTCCCTACATATATATGGGGTTGATTCCACTCCTGGGGAGACCCCATTAATATAGAGATATTTTCTTCCATTTCGGTGTCGAGTCCTTTGTTACCTTAGCACCAGAGTGATTGTGCAGGTTCCTGCTTTAGCTCTTCTAGTCTTGCCATAGCCATGACTGCTACATTGGGGTTTCCCTGGCAGAGAGGGGAGAGTTCTGCTCCCAGAGAGGAGCACCTTCAGTTTGTGAGGATAAAATATGGATGGGGAGAGGAGGCAGCATTACAGGTGCTTCCCCCGGGCGAGGATATCACAAACCATGCCGATACATTCCTGAATGTATATACATATCCCTTCACACTAGGACCTCTAGAAGGGCTCGTGCTCGACTTCTTTGTAAAGTATAGGGTTACCTTGGCATAGGCACACCCGTCGTTTTGGCGAATGGTATTGATGATGAGTGTTTTTGCGGAGAAGGCGGGGCTTGAATTCATGCTCAGCCATCTCTTCAGGATGTACCAACCCTTTCACCACTTTCAATGAAATTCTTGTAGTAAAGAATGAAATCAAGAAATTTAAATTTTTTTTCCTGATTCATACAGAATTTCTAACAGAAATTGATATTAAGGCCTTCTCAAAGATGATCCAGATAAATGCAAAAAATATTTCCAATCCTCAGATTCTCAGATGAACCCAATGGTTCTCTCCCTAAAAGTTTCAAGTCAAGCACCTGAATGGAAAGGATAATATCCTTGAAGATTTTTTTTCTTGGCCGGAAGTATTCTCAGAGGGACTTTCCCCAACGAAGATGGTGTCGATGCAAAAGTTAATCGGCCACATCTTCTTGTTTTCAAATAAACCAGGAACAAGTTTATTGAAGCGAACAGATCAACCACTGGAGTTATTCAACCTCATAGATCCCTTTGATCAACCAATTATAATGGAAAGAAGAACTTATTATGAGCTCCAAGTTTTCTGACAACATGGAGGATCCATTCTTAAGACTTATGTGGTCAATCCAAAATATCCATTCCACATATCATTGCACAAGCCAAGGATTTTCCACAAGAACTAGTATGCTTTTTCTGGTACATATGCCATCAGTATTATATTTTCATGGAATTCAAGTGCAACGTCTTCAAAGATTTTGAAAACATTGAACCTGCTCTTAAAGAATTTTTCACTATGGTTCAAACCTCGAAGATATTGGATAAAATAATTCAACGATTCCTACAAAGCAAAGGTATTCATGTTCCATGTGCCAGTGAAGATTACTAATAGAAAAGTCCAGGCACAGGCAGAATCATCATTTTGGTAGAAACTCCCGTGTCCATTTTATCCATGGAAGAAGATTATAGTGAAGCACAAAGAATTATCTTCCAGCAAAATAGGTGCATCGCGAGAGAGATATGGCCTAAAGATTGGGCGAGCTAGAATTACACCGGCACTCATCCTCATTGGGAAAATGTTCGAGAAGCAGCAAAGGAATACCAAACCCCATACGAAATCATCCGAGAAAAAATCACTCAAGACATCTTTAGATTAAGGATACGGATTAGATCTCTCAATCCAAAGGAGAACAAACACAGCGAAGTAGGACCATCAATCTCTCGGCGTTACTAAACATGATCTTTGAAAAGATAACTAGAAGAGAAAGCCCGAGAATCAACACAAGATAATCACCTAAATCCCTACTAATGCACCTAAATCCCATATTACCAAAAAAAAAAGTAAGAAAATCATCTACCCTTACCAAGACAAAATTCCATATATTTTCTTACTATTCAGGCCCCACTTTCACATGCTTGGTCACATGGAGCACAGAACTTTTACCTGCTCCCGCATGCTATATCATGTATATTTTACCTTGTTCACATATTTTCAATAAGCTTTTTAGTGTATATTAGTTGCTTGACCTAAGGTGATTCACTTGTTTAAAGGAAACCACTTGTAGATAGGTTTGCCATGTAAGATAGGTTTATTGTGTATAATATAAGTTTGTCCTGTAATAACCTCCTAGACTTATATAAAGGAGGCAGTGTTGTATGATCATCTTGCAACCTTTGTAAATCTTTGTGATATATTACATTTTAGTTATTTCTAAATTTTCCTCTTGTTCTTTCTTTCCAATGGATGGAAAGGCGGGTCCATGTATGAAAATAGAGTAAGAATACTCTAATAAAGTTAGTTTATTGTAGTACGAAAGTTATTTGAGTTATAACAGCTAAAGTTGGTTATTGTACAAAAGTTTTCTGAGTTGTAGCTAGGCAAGCCGTCCATTATGGGTTGTTGAAGCTATCCCCTTTGTAGGAAAACATTGTCGACTATAAGCAAAATTAACGATTTGTGTAACTTGGCAAGATGTCCCTTGTGGGTTATTTAACCTTGCTCCAAGAAAGAAAACTTAATTATAGATATGAAAGTTTCCCTACAAAGGGTCTGACTTTAACAACCCATAAGGCACGACTTGCCAAGCTACACAAACAGTTAATTTGCTTATAGTCGTAAAAGTTTTCCTATGAAGGGTTTGTCTTCAACAACCCATGAAGGACGGCTTGCCAAGGTACACAACTCATAAAACTTTTGTACTATAACCAACTTTAGTTTTTATAACTCAAAAATCAAGCTACAATGATACGAGGGACAACAAACTCATAAAGGGCTCAAGTATCCGAGCTTAAACTCAAATACGATCAATGGAACTCTAATTCTTTTATAGGTACTAAGTCTTCCATCCTGCAGTATCATCATAATACGATACTGGTGCAATTCCTGCAAACATTGCTTCCCCAAATCTTCACTTCAAAACTACATGAGGCATCCTCGTTAAGCTTGAGTTATATAAACAATTCAAAGCCAGAATTTGGCCCCAACTCCCCAAAAATTCTCCTGGAACCATCTCTAACTCATAATTCTACAACTCATAATCTTTCTTAATCTGAATGTCATTCCTGCAATGTATATGCCTAAAAGCCGGGACAAAATTGGCCTTGGTTCAATTTCTTTCCCCAAAAACTCTTTTATCGTCTTCGGTCAAAGGAGGGCATTTGTTGATGGCCAATTTTGGCCCTCCTTTTTAAAATTAATTTGTTTATGCTCAATAATTTGCAGTGAATGTTTTGAAAATATTTTGGATCAATAGCACTTATTTTTACAAAATCAACTAAATATTAGTAGTTTTGAAATTCGCAATTTAGTATTAGTATTATGTAATTATGAATATATCAGACTTACTATTTTAAGACTATTAAAATAACTTTTACATACATCACATAGGATTTATAATTAATTTGATAAACTATTCCTTAATTTCTACTAAATTATATTACTATGTTAATAATTCAAAATTAGTGTCATAGAAAATATGGTATTTTACAAATAGTTAATTGCAATGATTAATAGTATATTTGATAATTATGATTTTTACTATATTTTTTATAAAATAATTAAGTTTGTTTAAATTAATTTCAAATGGGATAAAAGGCTATAATAGCAATTCTTTAATTAAAGTTTGAATGGCCACCATTTAAATTAATTTTGGCCCAAATGATAAAGCCCAATCCGAAATGACCCGGACAAAAAAACTCCTCCAATCCACCTTGGGAATCCTTGCCATTCCCTTTCAACCAATATATGTGTGACACGTCATCCGTCTACAACACACACAAACCAAATACGATTGATCTGGGTAGTCTATTTCTTAGATCAACCGTATACAATTTTTGACTCCATTTTTACTTCAAATTAAAGCACCCAACAGATTTAATCTTATCCAAAATTCTCCATAAAAAATCTTTAATTCTGTTATAAAATAAAAGCAATGCAGTAAAATGTAAATAAGAAGAGATAGAAAGAAGGGAGAAGAGTTTTCTTTTTTCACTTTGGTGTATTTTTCCATTGCAATTATATGGCCTTTTATAGGCATAAAAAGTAAAGATGATTGACATAAAATAGGAGATTTAATCTTTCAACTATTCACAACATGGGCATCCAATGTAGTATCCAATGTAGCATCCAATGTAGCATCCAATATACAAATTATTCATCACTCCCCCTTGGATGTCTATGTAAGATAATGTGCCTCATTAAAAACTTACAAAAAAAATATTGGGATGTACATAGTTATTTAGAATATGCATTGCTTGCTACCTCATTAAAAACCTTATCAGGAAAGCCCAGTGCGATAAAACCTTGGTTAAGGAAAAGAGTGCAGCGTTTAGTTACTCCCCCTGATGAAAAATCACTTAATGTCTCGAAGACGATGCATTCCAATCTTATATATTAGCCTTTCAAATATTGAGGTTGGTAATGCCTTAGTGAACAGATCAGCCAAATTATCACTTGAACGAACTTGTTGTACATCTATTTCACCATTCTTCTGAAGATCATGAGTGAAAAAGAATTTCGGTGAAATGTATTTTGTTCTATCTCCTTTGATATATCCTCCTTTCAATTGAGCTATGCATGCAGCATTGTCTTCATACAATATTGTTGGAATATTCTCTTTCGAAGAAAGACCACATGTTTGCTGAATGTGTTGAGTTATAGATCTTAACTAAACGCATTCTCGACTTGCTTCGTGAATGGCTAATATCTCTTCATGATTTGAAGAAGTAGCAACCATAGTTTGTTTTTTCGAATGCCATAATATGGCTGTACCTCCACTTGTAAATAAATAGCCTGTCTGAGATCGATCTTTGTGTGGATCAGACAAATATCCTGCATCTGCATAACTAATCAATGATGGCTTGGATTCATTTGAATAAAATAAACCCATATCAATGGTCCCTTGGAGGTATCTGAATATATGTTTAATACCATTCCAGTGTCTTTGTGTCGGCGAAGTACTAAATCTTGCCAATAATCTTACTGAGAAAGCTATATCTGGTCGGGAATTATAGGCAAGATACATTAATGCCCTAATTGCACTAAGATATGGTACTTCGGCACCAAGAAGCTCTTCATCATTTTCATGAGGTCGGAATGGATCTTTCTTTATATCAAGTGATCTCACAACCATCGGGGTACTCAATGAATGTGCTTTATCCATATATAATCGCTTTAAAATCTTTTTGGTGTATGTTGATTGAGGGAAAAATATTCCATCTTTTATATACTCAATTTGTAGACCAAGAAAAAATTTTGTATTTCCAAGATCTTTCATTTCAAATTCTTTCTTCAAACAGTCTACTGTTTTTAGAAGCTCCCCAGGAGTTCCAATGATATTTAAATCATCAACATATACGGCGATTATAATAAGTTAAGATCCAGACATTTTTATAGAGACACAAGGACAAATTGGATCATTCTTGTACCCTTCTTTCAACAGGTATTCACTCAGGCGATTGTACCACATACGACCTGATTGTTTCAATCCGTATAAAGATTTCTGAAGCTTTATTGAACAAGTTTCTCGAAAACTTTTATATGCTTCTGGCACTTTAAATCCCTCAGGTACTTTCATAAAAATTTCGTTGTCTAATGATCCATACAAATAAGCTGTAACAACATCCATTAGATGCATATCAAGTTTTTCTTGTACTGCCATATTTATGAGATACCTGAAGGTGATAGCATCCACTACAGGAGAATATGTCTCCATATAATCAATTCCAGGCCTTTGGGAAAACCCTTGTGCCACAAGTCGTGCTTTATATCTAACGATTTCATTTTTATCATTTCGTTTTTGCACAAAAATCCATTTATACCCTACTGGCTTTATGCCTTCAGGTGTTCAAACTATGGGTCTGAAGACTTCACGTTTTCCAAGTGAAGTTAACTCTGCCTGGATAGTGTCTTTCCATTTTGGCCAATCATTTCTCTGTCTACATTCATCGATAGATTTTGGTTCAAGATCCTCATCTTGTTGCATTATTTCAATAGCAATATTATAAGCAAAAATGTTATCGATAACAATATTATTTCGGTTCCATCTATTCCCGGTTGAGACGTAACTTATTGATATCTCTTCATTTTCATTATTTTTAGGTACCTGGACCTCCCTTAAGGTCTTATCATTTGTTACGTCTTGGGGCTCTTCTTGAGCTGCTACCTCTGTGTTATGTTTAATTTGATCACTTGCTCCTTTTCTTCTTCCAGGATTTTTATCTTTAGAACCGATTGGTCTACCACGTTTCAAGAATGACTTAGACTCATTTGCTTTAATTAATTGTCCTGCCGGGATATCAACTCGAATTGGAGCATTAGCAGCTGGAATATGTGACTTAGTCACCCTTGGTAGGTTAGTGAATGCATCTGGCAATTGATTTGCAATATTTTGCAAATGAATAATCTTTTGAACCTCTTGTTCACATTGATTTGTTCGAGGATCTAAATGAGACAATGATAATGCATTCCAATCTATCTTCATTTTTAGCTGCTTATTTTCTTCCCCTAATGTTGGATGTACTGATTCATCAAAATGGCAATCAGAAAATCTTGCCGTAAATAAATCTCTAGTCATCGGCTCTAGATATTTTATAATAGAAGGAAATTCATATCCAACATATATCCCAAACCTTCTTTGGGGACCCATCTTTGTGCGTTGTGGTGGAGCAATTGGAACATATATCGCACAACCAAAGATTCTAAGATGGGAAATATTTGGCTCCTGACCAAAAGCCAATTGCAATGGGGAGACTTTATGATAACTTGTGGGCCTTATCCGCACAAGTGCTACTGCATGCAAAATAGCATGAACCCATACTGAAATGGAAAGCTTTATTCTCATAAGCATTGGTCTAGCAATTAATTGGAGGCGTTTGATCAATGATTCTGCTAGACCATTTTGTGTATGAACATGAGCAACCGGATGCTCAATTGTTATCCCAGTTGAAATACAATAATCATTAAAGGCTTGGGATGTAAACTCACCAGCATTATTAAGACGAATTGTCTTTATTGCATAATCTGAAAATTATGCTCTTAGCTTTATTATTTGAGCCAACAATCTCGCAAATACCATATTGCGAGTTGATAGTAAACACACATATGACCATCTTGTAGATGCATCTACCAAAACTATATAATATTTGAATGGTCCACATGGAGGGTGAATGGGCCCATATATATCACCCTGTATACGTTCTAGAAATGCAGGAGATTCCATCCTAACTTTAATAGTTGATGGTCTAATAATTAATTTTCCTTGAGAACATGCAGCACAAGGGAATTCCTTAAATTGAAGAATCTTCTGATTCTTTATTGCATGTCCATGTGAATTCTCAATTGTTTTACGCATCATATTAGAACCAGGATGGCCCAACCGGTCATGCCAAATAATAAAATTATCTT
>MU766050.1:16759-31963 GCA_026770625.1 Nicotiana glauca | reverse complement strand
TTCTTTCTATCTTTTCTTTTGAGTTTGGAATTGTAATTTATCCATGTTATCATAGAAGAGGAATAACTTCAACGCAATAAAATATGGTTTTCATGATTAATCTGATAACGGTATGTATAGCTTTGATTTGCATGATGTATAATTACTTTGTTAATTCTTTTCTAAAGCTTGCCTTAAATTTTTAAATTATTTAGTAAATAGTTTACACAAAATGAAAGAAACTTTTTTCTTTATGGGTGCACATATCTGCTATACCTTTCTTTATACTAGTTCTGTAAACTATTTGCTCCAACCAATATATAAATATTTTTCATTATTTGCTAGGCTTAAAGAAAAATTATTTAAAATAAAATTGATATCTTATAAAACTATTATATTCTATGCTACTAATCAACAAACGTTAGCAAGCAAATAAAACGACAGTTTTTGATACAAAACAACACTAATTTCACGGATACTAGAATTAAGTTATCTTTAGCACTTTTATACTTTTCATTACAACCAAATAATTTTACAATTATGTGATATAGGTAAAATAGTTGAGACCGAAAGAATGATATCATTTGATGCTTTTATAATATACTCCTATGAAATATCTGGGGGAATATTTGATTTGCAACTAAAAACTAAAATAGCTAAAAACTTTGTAAAAGAAAATCTGTACAGTATGAATTTTTTAGCTATAGAAATAGACATACCAAGTGAAAGAAAATTCCAGTTTGTTTGTTGAGCTTGCAGCGAAAATTCGGCCCTACCCCTGCCCTGCCCCATTTTTTATTTTCTGAAAATATATTTTCGCCTGCCCCTCCGTTATGACTTTGCCCTGCCCTTGCCCCATTAAGGTTTTTTCCCGCCCTGCCCTGCCCCGCCCTACCCCATTTGCCATCCCTAATTTTGACTCTGCAAAATAGGGTGCAACACAAGGTTTGTAGCAGAGTAGTGTAGAATGTTGATCATATGCGAAATAGATAAATATGTGAGCTAGTTGGATTCCTTAAGTGTATACGGTAAAATCGGAGGGTCCAATATCTTGTCATTTAGGTACTTCAGAAGATCATCTCGAAGGCTCGAGGTCGCGGAATCGGTTCCAAGGCTCGAGGCCGTGGACGAATATTTCTCCTCGAGGGTCGATGATACTTGACCCCATGATAGCATTGATCATGATAAGTTATAGAAATGGAAGGTCCCCAAAACATGCAGCTAGGGCTGACACGGCCTGACAGGCTACTTCGAACCCAAATCAGGGCGTCAGCAGCTGTCCCATCCCCATATCTATGTAACTAGTGTATTTTTGTACTATACAGGGATTTTCTCCTATATAAAGGGCATCCCTGCCATTATGTAGAGTCTTGTTGTTCCAATTGTTCTACAAGAAATATATAAGAACTCTCTCTTTTCACTCTAACGTATTCTCTCGATATTGCTGCTCTTATTTACTATATTCATACTTCATCTTCATTTATTGCTTATCATTGGACATAAAGAGCCTCCCTGAATTATTTTATAATTGTTAGCCCTTCACCGATTATCCTTAATAACTCGAGCCCGAGCCCGGGAATCGACCTTTAGGCCCCGTATCTGTCAGTCCGAGGCCACGATTGGCTAGCTCATCGGTTTGATTATAACTCTAGTCAAGCTCGCATCTCGTCTCTAAACTCCCTACATATAGAATCATCTGCTTAAACAACCAGAATAAAAATAGATCACATATTTTTAGAATCACATCAACTAATTTAATTGTTATTACCATTTTCACGGTAAACAGTTTGGCGCCCACCGTGGTGCTAAAAATAATAGTGATTATTTTCTTGCTGGTTTCATCACATAACACAAATTATCTTTCACACGTTATTCTTGTCCAACATCTTCGATTTCAGGTCAAAATGTCTGGCTCAGTAAATAGGGTTGAAAATAATAACCTTGAAAACTACAGAGAAAATGGTGTGGCTGTTCTGATTGTTAGTGTGCCCCCATGAAACCTCGGGAATGCACCAGGACTGATACCAGTGGATAAGGGGGCCATGATGTGGTACCACAACCTGGATCCCAACTCCATAGACTCATTTTCCATGTTGGAAGACTCCTTCATAAAGGCACATGCCGGTGCCATCAACGTAGCAACAAGGAAATCTGATGTGTTCAAGATCAAGCAAAGGGAGAACGAGATGTTTTGAGAATTTGTATCTCGCTTCCAAACGGAACAAATGGAACTACCTCCTGTCTCCGATGACTGGTCAGTGCAGGACTTCACTTAAGGTCTGAATTAGCAGAGCTCAGTGGCCTCAAGCCAGCTGAAAGAGAATCTGATCGTGTATCCTGCTGTGACCTGGTTGGACGTCTACAGTCAATACCAATCAGAGATCAGGGTCGAGGATTATCAACTAGGAGCCCCCTCGGGCTCAATACACCCAAATAGGCTTATGACGAAAGAGCCCAAGCCAAATAAAGAAAGTTATCAGCCATACACCGAAGATAGGAGGAACGCCCCGAGGCGCAACCCACCTCGCAATGATCGATTCATCAACCGCGGATAGAATCCTCGGGGAATCGTTAACAGAACCAGATTCAATGGAAACATGGGGCAAACAGGGTCCCCGCGCTTATCAGAATACAACTTCAACGTTGATGTGTCGGATATCGTGTTTTCCATCAGCACAATTAGAGACACCAAATGGCCCAGGCCTATACAGTCAGATCCTTCCCAAAGGAATCATATCTTAGTATGTGAATTTTATAACACACACGGCCATTGGACCGAAGATTTCCATCGCCCCCGAGAGGAAGTAACCCGGCTACTCAATAAAGGTCAGCTCCGAGAATTCTTAAGCCAACGGGCGAAAAATCAATTCCGAGAAATAGAAGCGGCCAAAAAAAAATGAAGCGTACGAGGCACAACATGTTATCCACATGATCTTAGGAGGCGTCGACAATCCCCAGGAGCCTGTGATGAGAAGAACAAAAATATCCATCACCAGAGAAAAGCAAACCCGGGGATACGTACCCGAAGATGCCCTCACATTCAGCAAGGAGGACTCCCAAACCATGTCTTAACTTCATAATAATGCACTGGTAATCTCTTTCTTTGTGAATGCATTTCAAATAAAACGTGAACTCATGGATCCAGGTAGCCCGGCCAAGATTATCAAGTCGAGAGTAATAGTGTAGCTCGGACTGCTAGACCAAATCATGCTCGCCAATCGAGTCCTCAACGGATTCAACATGGCAAGTGAAACAACGAAAGGAGAAATCACCCTCCCAGTCAGCATGGACTGCACGACCCAAAATATCAGACTTCATGTCATCGAAGAAGACATAAGATACAACGCCTTGTTCGGACGATCGTGGATACACTACATGAGAGCAGTACCATCCACCCTACACCAAATGATGAAATTCCCAACAAAGGACGTGATTAAATGGGGAATAGTACAGGGTAGGAGAAATGTTTGCGGTGCATGATGTGGCACGGACACCAATATCTCCACTATCAAAAGAACCAAAGAGCAAGCAAACTACAACATCGGCTAAGCCCGATGAAACAAAGTAAAGGATTGTACCGCATCCTCATTACAAGCGACAGGGACAAATCAGACCTCGGAACATCGTCGGCGCATCCCATGCCAAGGTATAATCATCTCCCTTTTAATTTTATATTTCATACTAAACCTTGTGTAGGAACCCGATCGAAACAACCAGAGCTCTTCCCAACCTGAAGGCCTTAGGTTTTGAAAGCATACGTTGCACTATTTTCCTTCGGCCGGGTTTCATTCCAAGAAGGGTTATACCGTCAAGGTTTTGAATGAGGCAACATCTTTATGCTACCTAAGGAAGATCCAAACTAATGTCTGAGGCTTCTTTTGAAATCAATCTCGAACGCCGGAGAGCATCCCTACGGAGGATCATCACCTCGGAAAAGCCAAAAAATACCAAATAGAGCCTCAATAGGAAAATGATGTACCAGGCCAGACGGTCGAATGAGCCGTGCCAGTATAGTCGGACCCCTGATGGTAGAGACATATCTACTTGTATCCAAGAATAAATCAATACCTTTATCCAAGCATCTCATACTCCAAAGGAAACTCAGCATTTTTGCAAAAACAATTCCTCCATCAAAACACCTCGAGCACTCAAGGATTGGAGTCGACAATCCAGCAACTGAGCGACCTCCGGATCAGGACTTCAAACTCATAAGCCCTCAATAAGGCAACACGAAAATCATTAAACATCTCCAAAGATGTAAGTGCCCCAAATACTCGGGGACTAGCATCAAAATCTCAAAAATGCACGACCTCAGGGTCGGGATCTCCAAAAATGTAAGCCCTCAAAGTTGAAATACAAAACCTACAAGTGACGACTTCTTAGCCAAAAGTACCCTCGAGGACTCGGAGACTGTCTCCAATTACCATTCTTTAAAAATACTGAAGCCATAAGATCCCGAGTGGGCAGACTAGGTCTCGTAAGACCTACAACTGTAAGACCTCAAGCAAGGCATGAATCGTACTTGTACCAAGTATAAACAATAATTGTAAGACCTCAAGCAAGGCATGAATCATACTTGTACCAAGTATCCACAATAACTGTAAGACCTCGAGCATGGCATAAATCATACTTGTACGAAGTATCCATAAAAAATATAAAACCTCAAGCAAGGCAGGAAACATACTTGTACCAAGTATCAACAAAATTGTAAGACCTCAAAGGCATGAAATTTTGTAAGACTTTCCTACATGCATAAACTACATCCCCAAGTTTAGCATATATATCGAACTTGTAAGATCCCTGAAAAGGAATACCCTCGATATAGACACCTAAACTACAACACTCAGGACAAAAAATGGCTCCGACCAAGCACAAATGGTTACGGTCATACGGTTGTACCAACCAAACTAATGCAACTCGAGGACGCCCGACCGTCTCTACAAATTCATAGGCCATTACTTCTAATATACTTCAAAAAGAAATGATTAAACATGATACCCTCAACATAGGCAAAAGAGGTTTGACCATGTTAGCTCAAAATTAGAAGGCTTCGAGCTACTCAGCCTCATAGATAAACCTCCCGAGGTGCTCGAGCATAAAAAATTGCTTCGATCAAAGGCGTAAGAGCCATTGTTGCCAGCCCATGCAAACATAAAAGCTTCAGGGCCAAATGAGCTTGAGTCGAAACCTGACTCAGAGACTAAACCCAAAATAGTTGAGCGAAAGTGTAAGAGCTCAAATTCCAAGTTATACTAAAGGTCACATCGACCGAGTGCGTAAGAGCCCCCGGGCCAGCCTAATAAGCCCCAAGGCCGTATCACGAATTAAAGGATTCTCACCGACTCTGAGACAAGTTCACCTGTCCAAATACAAGACAAAACGGGGTACACAAGAAGTTTATCCACAAGGTTTTCTTTTATACACATACGCGAAAAAGCATATTCTCCATCTACAAACTTGCTCAGGAAATGCTACATACAAAATGGCAAAATCTACGTCCTACCCCTATGAGCTAAGGCTTACCGGCCTTATCTTCACTCTACTCGGTGTTGTACAGGAGTAAGTGTGATCCACCCTCGCTTACGCCAAATCTTCCAAGAGGATAAAGCCCCTTGCGCAGATCTCCTGGGGAATCTTTCTTTGAGACATGCAATGAGCATATTCTTTAATCCTTTCTTCATGATCTGGGACCCTCTTAAACTCAGCTTGAGCATCATTAGCATCCTTCAAATAAATTGTCATCTTCTCATCAGCCTTAGTTCGGCTCAATGCTTCTCCAACCCGGGCATCAACGATCTTAGCCTTGACCTTCGAGAGCTCAGATTCGAGCTTCGTGATCATACCCGCTTGAACTAAAGCATTATCATAGGCTAGGAGGAGTTGAACCTTGAAGGAATTAACTTTAGACAAGCAATCCTTCTCCTCTGATGCCTGATCCTCCACCCGAGCGTTTAGCTCATCACAGTCATTCTTGACTCGGTCAGCTTCGCCCCGAAGACGTTCCAGGGCTTTTGTCTTTTTTTGCAACTGATATAAACAATATGTTAGCCTCACAAGTTAAAAATCATAACCCATATGCACTCGGGACAGAAAATTACCTGCTCCATTAAGTTGTTATCGTAATTTGAGCTTCGGCACGCCTTATATCGCAAGTGTCCCATCTTCATTTCTTTTTTCTCACAAAGGAGCCTAAGGGATCTGTCCTCATCTAGAGCTTTCCAGAGCCTAGCTCCATGAATGAGCAGCTTAAACCTAAGAATGTCAAAGGCGTACGGAAGAAAACTCGATAAGGAAAGAAAGACGTGGGATTCAAACGGCCTATGTCAAAACTCATCGCAAATTGAACCCAACGGACTATGTCGAAGGCTGAGGAAAATCTGTTAATCTAATCCCCCTGCCCTGGAAGAAGCAACTATGGTCGAGGCATGGTTGCTCGGAGAAACCACATTTCCAGAACAAGGAACTTTGGGTGCGGTAGGCTAAGATATTGTTTCCGTCTCAAAGCTCCGGCCCCGTTTTGCCTTGCTCTGAGCGGCATCACCCTGCGAATGCATATCCCACTTATTTTTGTCATTCTTTAGCCCGAGAGCTGGCAACCTCTCTCCCTCTCCAGAGGAGAACGGCCTCGCCAGGGACTCTCTGATACGAATGATAGCATGATTAATACGTAGAAAGGGAAAATGCCTCTCTAAAAGAACAAAGGGTAAGGAAAAAATAGAGAAAACACAAACCTTGATGTTTTGCTTCCCATCTGCACCGGGACACAACTCGCCACCTACGCTCGTCACAAGTCGATTGGATTGCCAACTTTCGGACCCAACCAAGAAGATTAGGATAGTCGCCTGGCGCCCATGAAACCACTACAGAAAAGGAAAAAACACGTTTACAAAACTAGCATTTGCCATAAACAAACCTGAGAAGGCACAGAATGTACCACTTATGTGTAAAGTTCCATTCCTCGGGGAATGGCATAAGTTCTACATGGATAACGTTAGCAGTCTGGACCTAGACGAACTGACTCATCTACTCTCAATCTCCATCCTCCTCATCTTCAACAACGAAGGGCGTGGTCGACCGACACCGCAAGGTTAGCAGACCTTGGTGGTGAAAGGGTCGATACAGCCTAATGAGATGATTGAGCATAAATTCAAGCCCTGCCTTCTCCACAAAGAACCTTATCATCAACACTAATCGCCAAAATGACGGATGTATCTGCGCCAAGGTAACCCGATACTTCAAATAGAAGTCTAGAACAACCCTATCTAGGGGAACCAGTGTGAAAGGATACGTGTACACATTCATAAATCCATCAATGTGATTTGAGATGACCTCATCCGGGGAAAGAGTCTGTAACACTACTCTCTCCCCCCATCTGCAGTCTATCATCACTAAATCAAGGTGCCCCTCTCCAATCGAAGAAATAATCTTCAAGGAAGACTTTTTTTTATCTTGAGCATCAGGAGCAGAACTCTCCCCTCTCTATCGAACAGGTCCCGATGTAACAATCATGGCTATAGCAGGACTAGAAGAATTGAACTAGGAACCTGCACAAATACTTTAGGGCTAAGGTAATGAAGGGCTCAACACCGAAACGGGAAGATAACTATCTAAAATGGGGAGACCCCTAAGGGAGCAGAAGCGACCCTATATATATATACGGCATTGTTGCCAATCTCGAGGAGGTACCCGACCTTGAGGATCTCCATCAAAAGGAAGCCAGGCTTTAAGAAGCCAACGACATTATCTCCAAACCCAAGGTGGTACCTGACCTCGAGGATCTCCAAAAAAAAAGAAGCCAACGGCATCATCTCCAGACCCGAGGTGGTACTCGACATCGAGGACCTCCATCAAAAAGAAGTTAGGCTTTAAGAAGCCAACGACATCATCTCCGGTCCCGAGATGGTACCCGATGTCGGGGACCTCCTTTAAGAAAAAAAGTTAGACTCTAGGAAGCATTTAGCACCATTGCAGGATTTGAGATGGTACCTTGTCTCGAGGGTTCCTCTCAAGATTAAAAATAAGCACTTCGAGCTCCGTCCATAAGGGCTCGACCTCAGGATATCGCCTAAACTCTGGCGACCCCTCATCTGGGACCTGTCTACTACGCATTAATGGTTATCTACATCAAATTCAATGTAAGCTTCTAGGCACCCAAAGCTTACCCTCACTCGGAGACCGCTCTCGAAGTTTTTATGGCTCGAGGTCTTATTTTAATATAGCCTAAGGTAAAGGTCCCGACGGCCCAATTCTATTGGACCAATTCATGCTTGGTTCGAAGAATAATAGAGGGTTCCAAGAGGTGCCATTTTTATCGACTGAAGGCCAGAAAGAATACTCGCACCCAGCTTAGATATAGACAAAAGTCAAGAATATGGCAAGAATCAAAGGTGAAAGTCAAGAAAATATCTTTATATTCATAAACGTTTGGTTACAACAGCCCACAAAGGGCCCTTACATAAGATTACACAAGCCCACACGGGATCCTTACATAGAAACAAAGAAGCAAAGGGGTACACACCCATAGTAAAATCCTAAAAACCTAGTCTACCTTCGAAAGTTCATCTTCGGTAGTAGCATCCTCGAGCGCCGCCTCCTCCAACTTGCATCCTCGATAGTGATACCATTGACCGCCTCCTCTTCTAGGTTCCTAGCTCAATCCTACGGAATAATATCTCCGAGGGAGAAGATGGAGAAGAGGAAAGGGGGAGGATGCAGAAGAGGCATAAAAAAAGAGACATAGGCCGCTGAAGGCAAAGGTTGAAGATTCAGCGGGCACCAGCCTCAGGGTTCGATTGTGCCATTTTATCCCTTGGGAAAAAACCCAAGGAATGAAGTGCCACACCAGGCTAGGGTAGGAGAGTGAGCAGCGGTGTATAATCCAAGCATGTGCCTGAGCTGGAAGAAATTGGCTCCCCTATATCAAGCCAACAACGACAATAACAATAGCCGTAGTAGCAGCAGCAAGTGCGACTAAATAGCATAATCCTGCTCGGCAAAGGATATCCCGGGCTGAGGGCCGAGGCACGGCTCGTGAAGACACAACCATCTAATCTCAAAACCATGGATCCCAAACATGGTGGTTAGCAATGGAGAAAGATAGTGAGAAGGAACAGATGAATGGATGGAGAAAGGCACTTGTATAAGGAGATAGTGCAAGAATGCCCCCATTTATAGGGGGTGATAACATGACCATCAATTCCTTTGATGACATATCGGCCAGCGGAATAAATGTGCAATTGAAAAATGAGTCGACGGCAATATTATGGCCTTGAAGAACAGGATCGGCAGCACATTGAATGACACTTAAAGCACAAGTCTAAGGGGATGCCCTGGTTATCGTGAAGGTTGGCATTATAAGTATGATGTCGTCAAGGTGATGTCATCATAGAAAGTTCGAAGAATTGGATGTCAAGCTCGTTTCTCATCGTTCCTATCTAAGAAATGCGGGGACTATCTGTATACGGGAAAATTATAGGGTCTAGTTTCTTATCATTTGGGTACTTCGAAAGATCACCTCGAAGGCTCGAGGCTGCAGAATTGGTTCGAAGGCTCGAGGCCGTGGCCGAATATTTCTCATCGAGGGTCAATGGTACTTGGCCCCATGATAACATGGATAATGATAAGTTATAGAGGTGGAAGGTTCCCAAGACATGCAGCTAGGCCTGACACAGCCTAGCAGGCTACTCTGAACCCAAATCAGGGCGTCAGTCGTTCGTCCCACCCCCATATCTATGTAACCAGTGTATTTTTGTACTATAAGGGGATTTTCCTCCTATATAAAGGGTATCCCTACCATTATGTAGAGGCCTGTTGTTCTAATTGTTCTACACAAAATATATAAGAACTCTCTCTTCTCTCTCTAACATATTCTCTCCATATTCCTGCTCTTATTTACTATCTTCATACATGTTCTTCATTTAGAGACATCTGATGGTAAGCAACCTCCACTTCCAACCAAGAGGTTGTGAGTTCGAGTCTCCCCAAGAGCAAGGTGGGAAGTTCTTAGAGGGAAGGATGTCGGGGGTCTATTTGGAAACAGCCTCTCTACCCCAGGGTAGGGGTAAGGTATGTGTACACACTACCCTCCCCAGACCCCACTAAGTGGGATTATACTGGGTTGTTTTTATTGTTGTTGTTGTTGTATAGATGTTCTTCATTTATTGCTTATCATTAGTCATAAAGATCCTCCCTTAATTTTTTTATAACTGTTAGCACTTCCCTGATTACCCTTAATAGCTTGAGCCCGATCCCGGGAATGGACCTCGAGGCCCCGCATCGGTCAGTCCAAGGCCCCGATTGGCTAGCTCACCGGTTAGATTATAACTCTAGTATAGATCACATCTCGTCTATAAACTTCATAAATATAGCATAATCTGCTTAAACAACTAGCTTAAAAATAGATCATGTGTTTTTAGAGTCCCGTCAACAAATTTAACTGTTATTACCATTTTCACGGTAAACATTAAGAAAACCTATTTGCGCGCTACAAGTAAAGAATTAGTTTTAAAAATTCATGTACGAATATTGTAGGTTTTGGAGCATTGAATGAAGGAGATTTTTGGCCAACCTCACACCTATATAAAGAGACCTTCGATAATTTTTCAAGACTCATGATATTGGAACTATTTCAATGAATTACTCTTGGCAATGGCAATCTTGGAAAGAAGGTGCTCCTGATGATTCAAGTTTCTCAACTAAAGAACATGTTCCTGAAGATGAAGTTGTTGAAGTTATTTAGTTAGTTCACTTGAGTCAAGTGTTCTAAAATGTAATCTATTCACTTTTTAGAAGTTTAATCATAGGATAGTGCAGAAACTTTGAATTTTTGTATTCTCTTCCTAAGCTAGGGTATGTTTGGGAAAGGATAGCTAACTCTGAGTAATTGTAAGGGAAGGGTGCTTGAGTTAGTCTTCGTGGTAGTAGAGTTATAATATAAAATTGCACATTGAAGTTGGTAAAGTTTTGAGACAAATACTACTAGGTAGG
Organism: Nicotiana glauca; assembly: GCA_026770625.1. NCBI lineage: Eukaryota > Viridiplantae > Streptophyta > Magnoliopsida > Solanales > Solanaceae > Nicotiana > Nicotiana glauca. Next base: position 20,998 of record MU766050.1, on the reverse strand, counting down.
TCCTGGTTTTTGCATCTTTGAGCAATCAGGTTTTCACATAATTTCTAAGTTATTTATTTTCCGTACTTCATTATCAGTTCGTGCATGTTTACTTAGTTCAAAGAACCAGATTCTTTTAAATCATGAAAATTGTGCAAGACGTAATTGATGTTCGGCTATATTTCCATATTATTAGTGCATATTCGCCTTATAATTTTGTGTTTGATGTTAATATGTGTGTCACGGCCCCAATCTCCCTCTATAGGATGTCATGATGACACATAGTCTCTAAGACTAGGAAAGCCTAATAAACACGTAGAAATAACAAAAATAACAATAGAACTTCAATCTAAACTAACCAGCAACACAACTGATAATAACTCCCAAAATATGGTGAAACTGAGTCGCAAGCTCTACACGAGTATACTAAAGTATCCCTAATGCATCACTATTTATATAAAGAGTATGGAAGAGAAACGGAGGATAGAGGGTGACTCCAGGCTTGCGAATGCCGGCATGTATACCATAAAGTCTTTGATCTGAAAGCTCAACTCATAGGTGCTTAGCCTGGAATGAGGTACCTAGATATGCACAAAAATATGTGCAGAAGTATAGTTTGAGTACAATATAATGGTACCTAGTAAATATAAAGCCTAACATCCATAGAATAGTGACGAGGATCAGTCAAGATGCTTACTGGAATAAATAAAGAAGTTGAATAGGTATGGTACAGTATACTAATGGAAACAAAGAAGTGATACAGTGAAGGAACCAACAAGATAAGTTACAACAATTAAGGCAATAAAGGTGTCAAGGGAGAAACACATAGTAAGAACACCAAGGAAAAGATATGGAAAAATCATTTTTCCCAAAATAGCTATCTGCATTTTATCCCACCTTATCACACCGCGTGGCTTCAAGTAGTTCCCCTACTAGCAAAACGCATATCAAGTCCACCTTATCTCATTGCATGCGTATCAATCCCTATCCTTATACCAACATATGTTTATCAATATCACAAACTCGTACCTAAGTGCCCAAATGCCATAACTTTCCAAAAGAATAAACTATATCAATTTTTCCACAATAAATAGCCAATGGCTCAACAACAATGTGTACAAGAGTCTCAATAATAGCAACTGAAAGTTAATAGCTCAACAAGGACTGTGTTTCAATAGTTTACAACTTTTCCTCAACGTGATCATGGATTTTACAACTTCAACACCAAAGATCAACAATAAGATATTCGAAGAATAACATCTTCAAGTAAAGTAACTCAACAACTAAATATTTAACAAGGCAATAAGGAAACAATAACTTCGCCTAAGCATGTAAGGGAAATTAACAAGTAACAGATGGGATAAACATTTAACAATGCCAATTAAAGCATGTAAGGATTAATTAGTGATGAAAGATGTAACATGGTTTAACAATACGATTAAAGGTATGAAAAGAAGCTAAATAGCCTAAACCATTCAACTACCACACATAGCTCGTGTACCCACTAGTCAGCTTGCGCACACGGCTTTCATGAACCACAAATGACACAAACAACTCCAATCCTACCATAGGAAACCATTCCATATAATAAAATTGTAATATTTTAAAGAAAATCATAAAGTCAAGTCAAAAGGTCAACCCAAGGATAACGTATCAGAACCTAACCAAACTTACAAAATCTGAACACCCATTCAATAACGAATTCATTTATACGAAAACTATTCAATTCCGACCTCAAATCGACCTTCAAATATAGCATATGAAGTTTTCACAAATTTTCCCTAACTTTTCCAACTCAAAACCCTAATTAAAAGATAAAAACAATTATGGATTAATGTATAATAGTGAAACTTAAGTTAGAATCACTTACCCCAATCAAATCCTTAATAATCTCTCTAAAAATTGCCCAAAACCGAGATCTCTAACTCAGAATATGGATAATGAAATAAAACGCTCGATTTCTCCATTTCTGCAGAGCGATTACTGTTTTGGCGGCCCATCTGCCACTCCTGCAGAAATGTCATTGTAGGTGCAGCCTCCAATAAGGCCCATACACCTCTGCTCCTATGGTCCCGCTTTTGTGGACCAGTTATCACTTATGCAGAACATTGACTGCATATGCGGTCCTCCCCAGCCCACTCAAATTCACTTCTGTGATGGCCTTATGTACCTGTGTATTCGCACCAGCATCCAATCCAATAGCAGGTGCAATAACACTAGAACTTCAGCAGCTTCAACAATTAACTCAGTCAAAAAATGATCCGATTCAATCTGATTCACACCTGGCGCCCCCAGGGCTCGGTCCGAACACACCATCAAGTTACACATGACATGACGAACCTACTCGAGGCCTGTAATCACATAAAAAAATATCGATTCCACAAATTCCAACCCAATCCAAACCTATTGAAACCATGAACATACAACTTCCAAAAGTAATGCCATTTCATACCAAACCAACTCTGATTGACCTCAAATTTTGCACGCAAGTCATAAGTGGCACTATGGACCTATTCCAACTTCTGAGATAAAAAACTAACCCCGAAATCAATGATTCAGCTCCAAGTCATACTTCTCAATCTTTCAAACCATCAATTCTAATTTTTGCCAGTTCAAGACAAAATGACATGCGTACCTCAAAATCAATATCTAAAAACGCTCCTAAGTCCAAATCACCATACGAAGCTACCGGAACCGTCAAAACTCCATTCCTGAGTCATCTACACAAAGTCAAATTCCGGTCAACTCTTTCAACTTAAGCTTCCAACTCTGTGACTAAGTGTCCCATTTCACTCCGATACTTACCCAAAAACCAACAACCCTTGTAAGTCACATAACCACAATATAATGTGGAGGAGGCAATAAATAGGGAAACAATGCTAAAATACATAAAACGACCGGCCGGATCATTACAATGTGCGATGTATAAGCTTAATAAAGTTATTTTTATTTGTATGGTCACTGGAATGTGGAAAAGAATGAAGGTTATGCGAAAGGATAGCTACAGGAAAAAAGCACGTAAAGGAAGAAATCGGTGCAAGGCAAAGGCACTTCGCCCCAAGCCACGCCTTGCCTAGATTATGGCTAGAAGACACCTCTCCCCAGGGCTTTCCCCGCCTGGCTTATAGTAGGCTCTAGACCAGGCCCCATGAGGTAAAAGGCCTGGTCCCCCAGTCCATGAACAATTTATTTTGTACTAAGTTTTGGACTTAGAGATTTCGTCTCTAGCCTTTAAATATTCGCTAAACATGTCTAAGATGGGTGATGAATGTATTTAAGAAGGGAATTTGATCAATGGAGAGCATAAGCCACCATAGAGGCCAGAGTTCATCAAATTTCCGCTTCTTCTGCCAAACTTAGTAACTTTTATGTATCTTTGGATCATTTGTAGTTTGGCTATCATGTCTATTTCAAGTCAAACTTCACATTCTATTGTTTTGGTTCTTTCATGACTATTGTTATTTGGATATAGATTTCATTTCTTGATTTGTAATATTGGTTAATTTATTCAATCTTGCGCTTAATTATTTTATTGCTTGATCACAAAATTAAATACTATATATGAATCTACAATTGTACTCAAATGCAAAAATTCTTGAATGCACATCGGATTGAGTAGAGCAAGTTCTTGAACCCGAGAATAGAGAAATAGATTCACGGTTAGGATATACATATGCTAATTTCCGTGCTTGGTTATTATACTGGAATTATGAATGCATTCTTATAGATTCTAACTCTATCGACATATAGGCGTTAGGTTTGCTTGAATAGACGAGTAAGAACTCGATAATCTTGTAATCAATATTACCCTGTCAGCCAATAAAACACATAAATTAATCAGTCAATTTAATTGACTTGTACAATAGGTATTCTAGATAGAACGTGAACCTAGATCGTTTTAATGCAATTAATAATATATGAAGCTACTCTTCTTTTATTCAAGGTTCACTAATTTTTTTTCTTTTATTTTAGATAGTTTAGATTCAAACATATTTGGCTTTAATCCTTGTATAGATAATTAAAATAGTCTAATTTAGTTAATAGTTAATAAAAAATCCTCGTGGATTCGATATCAGATTTCTACTCACTTTCTTACATGATGACCCCGTATACTCATATGCGTTTGACCGCAATAAATTTTTGGCACTATTACCGCGGACATTGTATTAGCTAATTTTCTAGATTACATTTTTACTTTTTATCTATTCAAGTTGTTTTCAATTTTTTTTTTTTTTTTTTTTTTTGTAGTATTTTGTAAGT
>MU766050.1:2780-15786 GCA_026770625.1 Nicotiana glauca | reverse complement strand
TTTTTAATTTTTTTTTTTTTTTTTTTTGTTTATGTAGTATTTTGTAAGTTATTTTAACATGGAATCTTTGAATGAAAATTGTTCAAATGATGGTTATTCTTATTTTGATGTTCCTTTCCCATACCGTGGAGGATTCTACTGGTGAAAAAATTATTTAAATATTCTTAGGAGCAACTTTGATGCACCATCTTAATTTTATGAGTGGAATATTTATAATATGTGTGGTGGTCAAGATGGCTATTGGGATGACGGTCTTAATTCTTTTTATCCTTCTTTGAGCCCTTATTATGATGTTTCTAATAACTTTTGTGAGTTTGGTAGGAACAACAAAGTGGAAAATGTGAAATATTATGCTCAATTTATGGACATATTGATGCAATTGGTGGAGCAGATTGTTGAACGCCGAAAGGACTTTGAAAATCTCAGGGCAACAATAAACAGAATGGAGGCTAAAGTGAGTGAAATTGTTGAGGCGTGTATTTTCCAACAGTCAATTGCAGAGGATAGTGGTCACAAGTTGTGTGAAGTTAAAGAAAAATTTGAGAGCCGATTTGTAGAGCGAGTATAAATCCAACCATTCGACCTTATAATAGTAGGTGATGCCGAAGTTGAGAAAATTACATTAGAGTCAAGTGTGAAAGTCGGTAATATTATTCTTGATGACTCTAGTGCGAGTAAAAGTAAAGATGTCAAAATAATGTGATTTAGGATTCGGGATGCATTAGACCTCCTTTCATATACTTTTCAGCATTGTGTTTGGATAATGATATGGAAATCAAGTCTTCTGAGTTTTTTGATGAGTCAATGGACGAGGAACAAGGTGCTTACATTCTTGAATTTGTCATGCCAGAGAATAAAAGTTGCATACTTCACCTGAAGACCAAGAAGTTCAAAATACTACATTGGTTACTTGGCACAGTTAGATTTGTACCTCCATCCCGGAGCATAGAACATATCATGAAGCCAAATTAGGGGGACTATTCATAAATTCATGGTGGAGGCACAAACTGGTTCAAGTCGTACCACGGCTATAAATATGGTGCTTGTTGGGAGACAACCCAAATTTAGTGCTTTTTTTTTTCTTTTTATATTATTTTTATGGAGTTTGTTTTTGTTTCGTAGGATTATGAGAATAGGAAGCAAGGCCATAAGATTTACAAAAGCAAGCCAGATTATTGGAATTAAGTGTGGGGAGCCCGCACAAGTAGGGCTGGCATATATCGGATAAAACTAATAACTCGAACCGTTAATTGTTTATTATGTTATTGATAGCAGGTTATTGGTTAACGGTTCGGTAACGTTTGAAACATATTTTACTATTAGGTTATCGGATAGAGCCTCGGTTTGCCAATTTGTTAGTGGGTTAACCGATAACCTATAAGAATTAATAAAATTACGACTTACCCTTAAGTATATACATATGCTAGGGCTTCAGTTCATTTTCTCCGATTCTTTCTCAGTCGAACTCTTCAGTTGCTTCATCTTCATTCTTAATAGAGCTTATTAGTTACTCCTAGCGTATGTCTTTAGTCTTATACATTAGGCTTTTTATTGCTATAACAAAAATCATCTTCATATTGGTATTTTTGACTTTTAGTGATTTTTTTTTTCGTTTCATAATTTTGTGAGCTCACGTTGTGCAGCCTATACCTACTACCAGTTTCTCTTCGCACTTATAAATTCTGCAGCCTATACCTACTATCAATTTCTCTTCCCACTTATCAATTCTGAATCGACAATCTTTGTTAGTTTCGGGTGTATTTTTGAACATTATTCTTCTGTACAGTACACTGAGGTTTGACAACAGGACAATATTTTCTTGCCTTCTCGGTGTATTGTATTTCCGTGTTAATATTGTCCATGCACAGATCATGATTTTGCTCTATGGTTTCTTTTTTTCTGGTTAGGCATTTGACAAACAACATCCAATTTATCAGGTGAAGCCTATAAGGATTGAGTTGTTGTTGTCTTGTTAACTTGAATTTCAACTGTTATTACTATATGTTTGGAATTATTAATTTTAAGGTGAAATTGCTATTACTTTTTATTATTATTAATGTATTTGGACAACTGTTGTTGAATAATTAGCACTATTCCATTTGTGGCCACTAGACAGGACGCATAAATGGGTATTATACTATATGTGAATTCTTTTCTTTTTTGCTTAACTCAAGTGAATTATCTTCTCTTTTTTCTTATCTCTATATTGAGCTATCTCATCGGGTAAACCAATAATCGAACCAATAATGATCGAAAATTGATTAACTGATAACCGATAACCGATATCTTATCAGTCACTTATCGAATTATAAAATATGTAAATCAATAACTGATATGCTAAACCGATAATATTCATAACCAAATGGAATCGACCGATTCTCACGCCTACACATAAAGGTTCATGCATGGGAGAAGTCCGAGTACCCCGTGAGCAACTATTAATTCGGCTTCAGCTTTTCGAGGTTTTTTGGTCTACCCTCATTATTTTTGTTTTATTTGTGCACTGGGGACACTGCACTCTTTTAAGTGTGGAATGAAAATATTTTTTTGAATACTTAATAATATTATATTATATGTTAACTTCTCATTTTACAATTTTTAGATTTTCAAATTTGCTATTAGTAATGTAGTTTTCAGTAGGTAGTTTAAGTTCCTTGACATGAAAAAAAAATTCAACAATATAGAAAATCAAAATAAAAAAGTAGAAAACACATTAGACTTTTTCCAACGATGGATCCCCTAGACAATATTTTTGAGGAATTAAAGTCTAAACATAGATTAAAAAAATGAAAAATAGGAAAAATATAAAAATATGTTTGTTATCTTTCTTTAGGTAGTAATAATCCCCGTGATTTTTCTTTGTGCATCGATTCTTTTACATGGAATGTATTTTGAATCGGATGATAGTTTTTACTTTTTAGAGTGGATTAGGATTTAGGGAATCAATAAAATTGATGGGATTTTTATTTATGATAGTGGCATAATTAGTCTTAGGCATGTTTAGCATCTTCCATATATTTTGAAAGTAATTATGATGCATTGATAAATTAGATAGCATTTTTTTATGACGCTTATGTCTCGTTTTCTTGGCTTGTATTCATTTTGTGCTTCTTAATATCTTGTGGTTCCGTTAATACTTGATTTAGCTTGAGAGTCGGAATAAGACTGTCTTCAATGAGTCATGTGCCATGTGTGGTGAAACTATTTATATAGTCCATATCATTGCATTTGCATCTAGAACTTGCTCAGAATGTTAGTTGAAGTGAAATCATAGGTGATGCTCGGTTTGAGAAATTATTTTAAGATTTTTATGATATTTTTGAGCTTAATGCTTATTATAAAATAAAATTATCCCTAGCTATCCCTTTTTGAGCTTGTAGACCTTTTATTTGGCACTCGCATTATGAGCCTATATCCTCTTATTCTTAAGTAATATTATTTTGATCCTTTTACCTCTTAAAGCATGTAACCTATAACATGAGCTATAACGATCTTGCCGGTCATTTTCAGCATTTGTATTCAGCTCAGTAGTTTTAGGTCATGAGTAACTTTATATGGTGTATTAAGACTTGCGTGTATCTTCGGTTTGGTCTTCGAGTGGCTCGGGATTGATTTGGAAGAACGATTCTCAATTTGAAAACTTTAAGTTGGAAGAGTTGACCAAGTTTGACTTTTATTTATTGGACCTTGGATCTGAGTTTTGATGGTTTTGTTAGGTCCGGATGATAATTTTGGACTTAGGCGTATGCCCCGATTTGTTTGTATACTTCATGATAGTTTTGTCAATATTTGGTATTTGGAACTTGTGTGCAAACTTTGAAGTGATTCCGAGTTGTTTAAACGTGTTCGACGTAAGCTTGAATTTGAAATTTTGAAATACTTCATTAAGCTTGATTTGACGTGTGATTCACGATTTTGATGTTATTATTTTTTATTTGAGACCTTAAATAGGTCGGTATTTTATTATGGAACTTGTTGGAATATTGGAATCGGGTCTCGAAGGTATCGGGTGAGTTTTAGATTGGTTTCAGACCATTTCAGAGTTTGCATGTGATGCTGGTTTTCTTTTTCTCCAATTGAGCTTCACGATCACTAGAACAGAAACACGACCGCATAGAGCACTCGTTCAGTGGAATTGGTAGTCCATTGCATACATGGAGGATCCATTGCGTTCGAGGAGAAGGAAAATGGACAAGATGAGACTTTTCTTTTGCATTCACGTGAATCTAGCCGCATCCGCGATGTGAAGCTGAGAGCTGGATTATTACTTTCGCATTAGCGTGTTCTCAACAGCGATTGCGGAGGCTTGATTGAGTAGTTTATCGCGGTCACGAGTCTGGGGCCGCTATGCGTAGTATTTTTTCTGTGCAGTTTATTGCTTCGCGATCGCAAAATTGGTCTCACGATCGCAAAGGGTACACCTGAAGCTGCAGTGTAAGTTTATGGGCTTTAACGTTATTTTATCAAATTTGCATTTGAGAGCTCAGGTTTAGGGCGATTTTTGAAGCAATTTTTACCATTTTGATTGGGGTAAGTATGTTTTACTTAAATTTGATTATTTAACATGATTCCATCATTGACTTGGCATTTTATTGATGAATCCAGAAGAGAAATTGGTGGTTTTTGTCTATGTTTTTCTAAAGTTAATATTTGAAATTTGAACATCGACTGGTGGTCGGATTTGAGTGCAATTTGTATGGTTGGACTCGTGTTCGAATGGGTTGTTGTAATTTGAGGAACATGAGTAGCATTTTCGGACCGTTCTTCAGACTTTGAGAGACATCCAATTATATGCTATGTTTTCAAAATGCAACTTTTTGGTTGAGTTCGGTTACATTCTTAGGTCACGTAGTATCCGCAAAGGGTATTCAGGTAGATCCAAAGAAGATTGAGGCCGTTTAGATCCTAAGTAGATGGGATAAGGTTGCATTGATACTGCACTTTGCACTCTCTGTGCAGATTTTAGAGCAGGTAGTGGCTGATTGAGAAGTTGGCTCTAGGTTACACAGTTTGGAGACCAAAGGAAGTCCTGCTGGCATCCGTAGGCTCTGACGTCCCATTCTACCTCTCAATAATGTTGTTTTCTTTATTTCCAATACATGGGAAAAGGGCCAAAACTATCTCTATCGTTTGCTAAATGGTTTATAAATACCCTCCGTCCATCTATCCGTCCAAAAAAACACACGAAGTTAATTCTATTAACAAAAATACCCCCGCGACTAACGACAAAACTGATGGAGTGTTTTTTTTAACAGATAGATGGACAGAGGGTATTTATAAACCATTTAGCAAACGATAGTGATGAGTCACGTGACAATCTTTGATTGGAACAAAAAAAGGATATTATTTCCTAGTTAATTACCTAGTCCAATGCTATTTATTTGAGCCTCCTAATTATTTTCTTTCTTTTTCTTTGCCTTTTTTCCCTCTCTTTTTTCTTATCATCCAGTACACCCACTCTCATCTCATAAAGAATTTTTAGAATGTAACCCTTTACATTTTTTTTACCTTTTATAGATTCAATCTTTATCCTAGAATGTGATAATTTCAAGCTTTTTAGCACCTTGGTTTTAATTTTCTTCTATGCTTGTATCAGTTATATGTAGTTATTTTTTCTCTATTATTTCGTGGCTCGTTTGTCTCCTTATGAACAATCCAAAGATTTCCATTACTTATCCCTCTCAAAGTTTTAATATTTCTCCTAGATTTGATTGATATATTTGGACAATATTAGCATTTGGGCTCAATTTTTTTGTTTTAGATTTTTGGTTTGTTTTGATCCTTGTCTTCTTACTTAACAACCCAAATGTATCTGTTGATTTTTTATTTAAGAGTTTCAATATTTATCCTAAGTTTGATTGGAGATATTTCAGAATCTAGTTTGAATTTTGGGTTATATGATTTTGGATTTTATCTATTCTTTAATTAATTTGTTATTGTGTGTATGCAGTGTCCCAATTGCAGAGGAAGAAAGGGGAAAATCAGATGAGTGAAACTGGATGTGATAGATACTACCTATTTTTGTAAATGTGTCGGATAAGGTAAATGGGTTGAAATAATATCCATTTTTTGTTCTAGTCAAAGATTGCCACGTGGCCCAATTAAAAACTACCACATCATTAAATGATTGACCCATCCCTATCGTTTGCTAAATGGTTTATAAATACCCTCCGTCCATCTATCCGTTCAAGAAAACACACTCCATCCGCTCTGCCATTAGTCGCGGGGGTATTTTTGTTAATAGAATTAGCTTCGTGTATTTATTGGACGGATAGATGGACGGAGTGTATTTTTTTGGACGGATAGATGGACGGAGGGTATTTATAAACCATTTAGCAAACGATAGTGATATTTTTGGCCCTTTTCCGCCAAAACAGTTGTAATTTCTTTAAGACTGATGTTTGTAGAAAATCATAGTTTGTTCGTCGATTGTGATATTGGATTCTGGGTAGTTGTAGCAACAGTATTGGTAATAGTATAAAAGCAAAGATACTGTTTACTTACTTCCGTCATTATTTCTACTTGTTTTAGCTTGTTTACTTTTAATCATTGAAACGTAAAGGAAATTGGTTAATGATACTCTAATGTTGACTTGCTTAGCTAGTGTGACGCTAGGCGTCATCACGGTCCCAATGATGGGGATTCCGGGTCGTGACATCAGGTGAGATAAATAAATACAGCATTTGTTCGAAAGCTACAGAAACATAAATGAAATCCTAAGCTAACATGAACAAGAGGTAGGATGAATCTGATACGTCTCCAATGCAAAGCTCCGTCTGCGTAGCTACTGAGCTCCAGAATTTGCATACAATGTGCAGAAGTGTTGTATGAGTACAACCGATACCATATAATTGCTAAGTATCTTGACTAACCTCAAATAAGTAGTAAATAAGTTTTTAAGTCAAAAGATACTCACTTGCAGAAACTGTGCAGCTCAATAACATGTGTAATACATAGAACATATTCCAAAAAGATAATTACAAAATAAAGAGTATAAATAGTAAAGGTGCACAACTAGAATGTGGTAACAAACAAACTCTACCAATTAAACATGTTAAACAATTACGAATTGCACCAATTCCGCTCACATAAAGGTATGCACCATATAATATATGTGCCCAGTACCCATATATCATTGTAAATCTGGGTACAACATGATCGGATTACGTATCAAATACCATATAACATGTTCAAGAGAACCTTGCAAGAATAAAATATATTAATGCATAGTGACAACTTCCTCATCTCATCAATTCGATATGCTAATAACAACTCAACAATATATGAGATATCAGCTCTATGTAGGTAAATCTATCTTGGAAACTAAATCCTCAAGTACTAGTAAAGGCACGTTTTAGCATGTTAAATGCAACACAACAAAACATGTAAAAATACATGACACATATAAGGAATTCACATGCATATTTAAGGATGTCACCCTTGTTCTACCACATAAAAATAAAGAATTAAAATCATCCCAATGCCATCACATAACATCCCAACAATATCCCGCTAATTTTGGCGCATGCACATCATGACAAAATACCTTCCTTATGTCGCTGCATGCACATAACAATAAAATGGTTCCATTATGTTGTTGCGTGCGCATATCGCCACCCTTATACTCAGCACAACATCAATAGTAAAATGGCACCCTTATACTCCACACAACATCAATCAACCCCGAAACATCTCCACATGTGCCATTATTATTACAAAAATATTAATATCAAAACCTCATCAAATGCATAACACATAATTTATCAATAAGGTGCACAAGGACATGAAATTAATAAGAAAATACAGGTGGGTTCAACATACAAAACATGACTACGGCAAATTCCAATGTAACAACCAAGTTCAAATATTCATACAAAGTGTCACAGATTGCACACATCCTTATCATGGTCGAACATAAGAACAAGTACAGATGTGTGTGTTCGCAATGTCCATAGATAAACCTCCAAGGAAAATATAGCAAAATTCTTAAGATTTGCTCATCATGTTTGAAATAAGGTACCAATTACCTCAAGATTTTTCAATATGGTTTATTGTGCTCACGTAGTCAGTTACATAAAATCAAGTAGAACATAAAATCAAATAAGACATAAAGTGAGCTAGGACTACCTCGAGCATGAATATCTATGGCACATGTATATATGCTTGTTACCTCATATATAGACCACCCCGCATGTAGAAAACAATATCAATTAGTAGAAAAAAATTTCCTCAATCAAATTTAGGCAAGACACTTACCTCGAACAAGCTAAATCATTACTCTAAAAATACCTTCCCGCGTGAATCGACATCTGAACAGCTCGAATCTAGCCAAAAATAACTCAAAAACATTAAACAATATCATACGAATCACATCCAAACACTAAAGGTTGAATCTCTATTCAAATACTCAAAGTCAACCAAAAAGTCAAACCCATGCCCGCACACTGAAACCCGAAAAAACTCACAAATTTCGATAACCCATTCAAATAAGAGTCCAACCATACAAGTTTCATTAGAATCCAACTATGAATCGGTATTCAAAACCTATTTATTCACTTTAGAAAGTTTTGCCAAAACTCTCAAAATGCATTTATATTTGAAGCCAAAATCCTCTTTTCTTCTTTAAAATTCTTTGAGTTGGAGCCAAAATAAATAAGAGACTCGTGTTATAATCATAAATTTGAGTTAGATAAACGAATATAGATAAAAACTCCCTCAAAAATCGCCTCTTCTCGAGCTCCAAAACCTTGTGATAAAAAATGACTAAATTCCAAAATAAGTAAAAGAAAATGAGTAGCTGGCCCAACCCGAATGAGATCCTAGATGATTCCAAAACTCACATTTTATAAGCCAAAAGTAATCCTTGTGAGATTACACTCAAGATACACTATAAGAAAGTAAGGATACAGCGACATTATATAAAATATTGTATTAGGTCACTCAAATGTCGTTAAATCATTTACCGACATTTAATTTACATTTATACTAAATGTCGTAAATTTCAATGTCGTAAATTTTTCGACATTTAGGTTAATGTCGGTAAGAGATTTACGACATTTTGTTTGCGACATTTACAAAAATGTCACTTGAAATTTCTGACATTTAGTCTAATGTTAGTAAAAGATTTACAACATGTATTTATAGCTTATACAAAATGTCACAATTGTATTTTCCAACATTTATATTAAAATGTCAATAAAACATTCACGACATTTATTTATGACTTTTGGGAAATTTCTTATCAAAATTTCCAACATTTAGGTTGATGTCAGTATAAAATTTCCCATTTCATAGTGATATAAATATTTATATATAGTCTGTAATTTCTTAAATATGAAGACATTATTTCAATATCAATGTAACAAATACAAAACATATCTTTAAAAAATTAACTCTTATTATTATATCGAAAGAACAAAGTAATGATCGGATAAGCGTACTCCTTACAATTTAGATAATGTCAAATTAAATCATCTCTCCATGACTAACTAAATCATAAAATACAAATCTTAAAACTCACTAAATCATAAAAGACAGTGAATCCAACATAATCTATGTTAAGATCACTCCTAATTAGAGCTAATTCCCTTAACTTCCAGAATAAATTATCCAATAAAACTTTATGGATCATCTATCCAAAACTCAAGCATTTCCTTGCCAGTAATAGATCTCACATCGACCAAATGTGCTGTACGTACAAGAAGTCCACGTAAAAAACAATTATCACTATATAATAAAGAGAGAAGAAAAGTATCTTTTATGATTTCTCAAACTTACCCACTTCTTTTTCTTTGTGCTAGTTCTGCAGTTCTTGATTATTTTAACCTGACAAAAATATTAGACTATTTAAAATGTAAATTTGGCTATCAAGCTACACTAGAAAACTACCAAGCCACAAGACTTCAGAGACCAGACTTCCCAGAAAAAGCAGAATTGACAAGTTGATCCTAAAGAAATTGTTCGTTCAGTAAATTAAGAATGCTAATAATTGTTCCTGATAAGTAGAATAAATTGCTATTTAACAATATCAACCACATTTCTTTCTCAAGCATTCTTGATCTCAACTCAGGATTTCAAGTTATACGACAGAGAAGGTAAAGACAATTAGTGCTGATGTTAGCTTTTGTTTAGTCTTATCACTAGTCTGCTTTATTAAATCCACCACAAATAAGAAACCACAATTTTATAGTTTCAACAACATAAAAGAGAAAACACAACTTGAATCGAATAACTAGTTATACATCACCACTCTTGAACTCTAAGGAAAGGCCTTCCTTGTATATACAAACTAAAAAGGGAAACTAATTAAATTACTGAGCATAAATAAACATAGCACAAAAGTGTTTAACCAAAAGAACATCACACCAAGAAAAATCTACATATATGGCTATAGAGACTTGAAAAAACCAACTATGCTGAACCAAACGCGCAGTCCAATACTAGGAAATTAGATACAAAGAATAAGAAAAAAAGAAGTACCTTGTAGGTATTGCTGTATGGAGAAGAAATCTAAGAAATACCTAGTAGGTACTGTTGAGAAGAAATCTAATCTTTTGCCGCAACTTCTTCTCTTTATCTGTCAGGGGAGAGTTAGATAACAATCACATCAAATTTGAAAAGTAATTTAGGACCATTTTGTTAACTTAAAATTCACATTTAGGTTTAATCTATTCATTAAATTAGTTTAGGACCATTTTGGCAGTAGTATATTAAGAATATGATATGCTAGAGCACACATATTGCCAACAGACAATCAATATTAGCTCAGCGGAATGTCAAAATAAATAATTCACCAGTTCTTTCCATCTCATGCTGGATAAGAACAATGGCCCATTATAAACAAATCGAGTGCAAACTTAAAGATAAGATGTAAATGAAATTTGAATAGAGTTACCAATCCAGCTTGCCTAGAAGCCCAAATGTGTAGTGCTATACAAAAGGGACTCAGAATAATTTTCTTAAATGAACCACAAAGTTGAACTACCTAAATCCCAATGAAAACATTGGACTTCCTGAAATTGCAATGAAATACAGTTTAATAGCCAGAATTCACAGGTCATTCAAATGAATCTTCTATCTCATTCCAAAGTAGGTAGAAAAGCAATCCTCTAAATAGAACTCAAACTCGAACGTCCAATTTAAATTTTAAAATACAGTGCTAACATTACTCTTCTCAATGTCCAACATGTCATATTAGAGAAGAACAAAATTAACATTGAAAACAGAGTGGAGCAAGAATGATAATAGTTCCTAAAATTGTCGCGTCATAGAATCAGTTCAAAAACATAGAGGGGAAAAATTGTGGATTACTACTTTGCAAAGACAACCCTAATGCTCCACCCAAAACTCAAAACTGAAGTAATATTAATTGGCGAAATTTTCAAAACATGACGCCGAATAGGAACGACGATACTCAAAAATCTTGTTCTTGAATCTTATTAAATGAATATAGAAACTTATGCAAGAAGGAATTAGGCTGCTGGAAAAAGTGGTACTTGGCGCTTGCACAGTGGTACCTGATCGTTAAAGTTAGTTAGTGGAATTGAAAATAGGAAGTTTTCTCTGTTACACTTTAGTCCTCTTCAGTTTTATGTTAAGTTTTTATTATTATCAATTGAGTCTGTAATTTCCTTGTCGATGGACACTTTTGGTCCTCGATAATACAAGTAGTGGTGGCATTGTACGACCTTATCCATTGCTGTGGTCCTGCAAGAATATTCTCCTAAATAGTGTAATTCCCTGCACTTTTAGCAGGTTATCAATGAAAAATCAATATTAGTTAATCCTAGCTTAGTTTTCATTATCAGTTTTCTTCCTTCTTCTTTATTTTCTGCCACTGTTTCATTGCTTTTGGTATCATTTGGTATCAGAGCACTATCTTGAGCTCTGTGGGTGAAGACAATGGCAAATATGGATGAGATTAAATCTATGTTCGAAAGAATGACAGTCGAGATAGCAAACTTCTCGGTGAGGCAGACTCAGCTGGAGAACCAACATGAAAGAGCCTTTGCAGAGCTGAAGGAGTCCATCGATACTGTGAAGAGATATGATCGAGGAAAAGGAGTAGAAGATTTGGATGGAGGAGGTGAGATCTACACTCCTACAGGCAACCCTGCTGCGTGGGTACATGGTGGGGTTACCCCAAATCAGTTTTCTCCTGCTGCCTATCACTTGGGCTTTGGACCTTCGCCTCAGTTTCAAGGACCTAGGGGAACTTCTTCTCCTCACAGACCTACCTTCACAGCTCCTATACAAGGGCATCCTGCTGCTGCTGGTATCAATGGAGGAGGTCATGCTCAAGGACAAACCTCAGCTGGGCAAACTGGTGGTGGTGAACCTGTACTTGCAGCCCAAAAATCATCTGCAACATCACCAAGAGTAACAAATCTGACCAGGATGACTAAGCTGGAGTTTCCTCGTTTCAATGGCCTCAACCTGAGGGCTTGGCTCTGTAAGGTAGAGCAATTCTTCTCCCTAGATGAAGTTGATTATGGTCAAAGCGTTAAGGTGACTTCTATACATTTTGATGACTTAGCTATTGAGTGGCATCTGGCTTACTTGAGAAGTAGATCTCATTTACCTTACCCTAGTTGGGAAGAATATGTGGATGCTCTCATAGATAGGTTTGGGGTTGAGTATGCTGATCCTATGGCTGAGCTCAAGTTAATAAGACAAGTAGGAGTGGTGGAGGACTACCAAAAGGAATTTGATAGGATCATGACTAGGCTGCAAATTCTCCCTGAATATGCCATTAGTGCTTTTATCACTGGTCTCAAGCCTGAGATTGGATTTACTGTAAAGAATCATCGACCCTTCTCCCTACCCCAGGCTTACCAATTGGCAAGAAATACTGAGGCTCAGATGAATGCTCAGTTGAAGATGATTAAATCCACACTGTACAGTGGAGGGTCATCCCATGCTAGGGGCAATACTTATGGATCTTCTTCAAAGGGTGGTTTCCCTAAGAAGGATGGGAATGTGCTTAAAAGAGAGGCTGCTGCTAACT
>MDKF010793419.1:0-22658 GCA_026770625.1 Nicotiana glauca | reverse complement strand
CCATCATTTCTTTACCCGAAAACTCTTTCATCCTTCCCGGGTAAAGAGGGGCAGCTGTTGATACCCAATTTTTCCCTATATATATATTTAAATATGCCTAAATACCTTCAAAATAGCATATATATACATATATGAGCATGCACAAGGCTTTTTAATTTTCCCTATAATTTTAAGGGTTTAAATTGATTTATTTTCTCCCCTTTTATTCATAAAATCCCCAATAGTTATTTCCAAAATTATTGTTATGATAAATTATTTATGTATACTTATGCCAAAATATGGCCAATATAATTTTTATGCATTTTTATAATTACATTTAGTATTTTAAAGCTAAATTTCATATAATTGCAATGTTAACCCATTTTAAAATATAATTATATTTTATAGGCATAAAATTGGCCATTATATTTTAAAATGTTAATTATGTATTTTAAAAATATTTTGGCACCTTAAATTGTTTTCCAGATATAATTTGTTATTTATTAAAATTAAAATAGGGAAAACTAGCTATTTAAATAATAGCCAATTTTGGCTTTCAATTATAGCCAAATCGGACCCCAATTACCTGCCCAATTTCACACTCAATCGCCCGACCCAGAATCTATAAACGTCTACCCGACCAAAAAAATCATCAGATCATGACCGTTGATCTAAAAGATCAATGGCCGAAATTCATTTTTTCCTTTTTAATTCCTAAAGACCCCCAAAGCCTAAGCCATTTTCCAAAGGCGCCGCCTCAGATGCTCTCATCTCCGCTATTTTCTCAAACCTAACCCTACATTCTTCCACTCAGCCCCTTCTCTAGTCATCTCCGACGACTATCTCTCAAGCCCCAAGCCTCCAATGGTCACTCCACCACCTTGCTCATCATCTCTAAGGATCTCAAGGATCCTGAGCCATGACGATTTGGACCTAAGGTTTCTAATTCCGCTGTTCGAGGCTTCTCTGGTGTGATTTTGGGCAAAATCACACCATGTATGTTACGATTTGTGAAGTTACAATAGTTTCTTTCGATTTCTACTTAGGTTTCCTTTTGAAACCCTAACTCTCTTCGAATCTTTCAGATCTAGGTTATTTTCATGCTTTAAGCCTGTTTCCTTCTATGATTTGCTTACTCTTGAGCTTTCTTCTGAAAGATCCACTATTCTAGACCGTTTTTACTTTCTTTAAAAACTAGGGTTTTCTCGGAGTTCTTTCATACCTGTTTCAATCGATTTCTTCATGGTCAAACCTTTTTCCCTTGTTTGTTCTGACCGATTCTATGTTCCTACTGATTTTTAACTCAACTCTATTAAAAGCCCTAATTTTTGAAAAAGGATTTTTCTCTTGACTTGTTTCTTCGTGTTAGCATGATTTTTCGTTACTCGTTTCTGTGTGCTAGCATGATTTTCTTTATTCTGTTTCTGTGTATTAGCATGATTTTCTTCACCTTGGTTTTTTTTGTTAGCATGATTTTCTTTGCCTTGGCTTTGTGCATTAGCATGATTTCCTTTGCCTTGGCTCTGTATATTAGCATAATTTTCTTTGCCTTGGTCTTGTTAATCTCTCGTGGTCACCATGCTTCGAATATGTTCTGCTGAATCTTTAGCCTACTTATATCGCCTCTCTATGATTGTGTTTGCTCATCTCTTGTTTCTTTCTACTTATATAATTGACCTTGTTTTTTTCTACTTCTATTAATTCATCTCTATTTATATGTGGAAATATGCAGAATCATGACTCCCCATGATTGATTCTGATTTTCCTTAACTGTTGGTAATTGAAAGATTATCCTTCAAAGCCCTAGAGTTTTACTCGTCTGTTTGAATTAACTGATTTTATTACCTTATTTACTATGGTACTTTATTTTACCTAGTCTTTCCTTAATTGATTCTTTTTGAATTTGGTCCTATTTGAATACTTTATGCCTACTGAACTCTGGCTCCTTTCCTTATTTAATCATGCACTAATTCTTTTTCTTGCCTTATATGGTACAGAATCTTTACGTTTGATCTTAATTCCCCGAACTTAAGGAAGTACTTCCCTGATTCTCTAATTGATTGATTCTGAGTTCTTAAATTAGTGTACTACTATGATTTTTTTAACCTTATTCCACTACCTACTTTCAACTATAAATACTCTAAGTCTTTCATAAACAAGACACGAACACTTGGCTTTAAAAAACTTCTCTCTTATTAAAAAATCTCTGTTCTCCCTTCTTCCTTGTGTTATTTTGCTACTATTGGCCGACTGCAGGTCAAGGCTAATCATCTGTGCTCTTTGGTTCTTTCATTCTGCTTACTTTTATCTTCACTAGTATGTCCTAGTTTAATTTAAAGCCTCAACAACAACATGTTTCTTTTCTTGTTTCAGTTTCTTTTATTTCTAGCCTGCTCTTACTTGTGGTTATGTACTGAAGTTTGTAGCTAGGCAAGCTAGTATGAGTCCACTCCCTTTAAATTCATGTATTCCCTTGTGTGATCCAAGCATACCTGGACAATTGTTTGTTAACCTACTATGTGCTTACTATTCCTATGGGTCCCCAACTCCCTATCCCCATATGTGTTTATATTCTCCCTGATTGGTTTGTGATTATGCCAGTTTCAAATATTATTGAGCATGTCCAAGCCAGCCCAAATACCCTTGCCAGGGTTATATGTTTGAAGTCAATGGCTGTGCATCCCCAAATCCCTATCCCTCTTATGTGACTATCGAACTCATTTGGGTTCTGTGTGGGATCCCATCCTGAGTTCTGGATTTTGTTTGTCATTCCAACCTTTCCAAACAATCTCTATTACCTTACTGACTGCTTTCAAAAATAGACTTTTAAGTCCAGTCTTTTGTAAACTTCTTTAAACTTGTGTCCTGCACTTTTACTCTACTCTTAGTTAGTTCTTCCCCCTCTAGTATGTGTACTGTGTTGGGATCCTCTTGAGAACCCTTTGAACTCTGGCATATTGACGCTGAACTTTCCACACTACACTGGTTCAATGCTTGGCTACTAAGTCTAGGTGTAAGCATTGCGTGGGGTCCTTGAGACCCTTAAGGAACTTTGATGCACCTAGACTCTGATTTGTCTATGGAAATGAGGTTTGAAAGACCATTTGAGGCTTTGGGAAACTTGAGCCTAATTGCAGGATCTCTATAGAATAGCTTCTTGATTTTTCTATTTCCTTATGTAATTCATTTATTGGCTTGTAATAATTTATAAATAGATATTTGGGGTATTTAGTAAAATGGCGGGTAGATGTATACATTGTGGAGTAACATGGGTAGAAAACTTGCCCTTAGGATTTATTTTCAAATTTGCCTGCTTTACTCAATAGAAACAATGTCCATAGGTTTTTTTTTATTCTTGTTAAATCTGATTGCTTTTGCATAATAAAATCATGCCTATAGGGTTCCACGTTTAACTTCATTTGCATAATAGAGA
The DNA here is from genome assembly GCA_026770625.1 of Nicotiana glauca. NCBI lineage: Eukaryota > Viridiplantae > Streptophyta > Magnoliopsida > Solanales > Solanaceae > Nicotiana > Nicotiana glauca. Next base: position 19,246 of record MDKF010793419.1, on the reverse strand, counting down.
ATCATGCCTATAGGATTCCACTTCTTATCTCCTCTTCATCAAGTATAAATCATGCCTATAAGGACCTCACTTTTAATGTCTTTTAATGGTGTTTGCATCAGATAGAAACCATGTTCGTGAATTTTTGCATTTGTCATGTTAGAAGCCATGTTTCGAGGTTCCAAGTCATCATGTCTTAAATCAATTCAAGTATAGATACCATGCTTATAGGACCTAATCCAATTTCAGTTACAACGAGTGTTTATGTATGTTTTTATGCCTGCAAATCGTTCACAATCAGTAATATGCCTAAATATCATGCTTATAGGGATTTCTATTCGCAATTATGTCTGATAATCTGATTATCCTAATGAATCAATGTCATTACGCCTAGTTCATCTTCTTATGACCGGTCTTTAAGCAATGACATTTCCTGCAACTAGTTTTTTCAAAATGGCTTTACTCTCATTAAATATCCTGTCTATAGATATTAAAGGGGCCTACTTCAAAAACGTGTTTGTTTCTGTATTAACAAGACATAATACTGCATGTAGGCAAGACTTAGGGCATTTCAAAATCTGCATTTCTCTGAAGTTGTTTCTGTCATTCAACGTTTCTGATTCTAATAAGCTTTTCAAAGAGGAGTCCCTAGGCAACTACTAGGTTACAACTTCTGGATCTGAAAGTGGTTTATTTCTGCATGATCACTTAGAAATTTTTCTTTAGGACTTTGATTAATAAAGACCTTATTTGTGGTTGAGTCGTGCTGCCAGTATGCTAGTTCGCGGAGGAAACTATGAGCCTTTTACTTGCTCCCATTATGTGAAAGTCTTAGATATTTTTTGACTGTCGCCTTAGATTTTTGCCTTTAAAACCTTAGGGGTACGTCTATAACCACCTATAGGTAGAGGTCCTTAGTCCTCCGGGACTATTAAGAAGGGACGGGTTGTAACACGCAATAGGAATTAGTGACCAGACACCCGCTTGCATGACCAATAAGGGATGGGAAGGGTAGACATGGGATATGATGACTACGCATTAATATCATGTGTAGCCCCTCATTGAAGAGTGTCTACCGGACATTGCGTGGGGTGATCCTATAGGATAAACAACCTAGGACCCCTCCTTACCCCAAAACCTCTCCTTTTTTGAAACTTTATTTTTATAATTTGTTCAAACCTTTATTTCACTGCTTGAATTGTTCAATGTACTTTACAAACAACTTATTTAATTCAACTATTGGTATGGACTAATTTGTAAATATAAGTTCGGTCGGGACCCACCATTATGGACCGCGAGGGGTGCCTAACACCTTCCCCTCAAGGTTATTTTGAGCCCTTACCCTAATTTCTGGTAACACAAACTAGTCTAAGAGTTAATCGCTCTATGTGCCCTAACATACCATAATTCGTTAGGTGGAGACTCTTCATATACCCAATTCCCAAAAGAAAATGAGTCATTATACCCCGTGAATGTCGAAACTCGGATTCCTCCCTACGGGAGGAAAAAGGGGGCACGACACCATATCACCCCATCTTCTCCCTATTTAGGGGAGCACTAACATTTAAGGCTATGAAGATCAAATATTTTACCTCTTCATCTTCGATTTCCTTTCACGTCTTCACTGACTCTTACTCGCCTTGCAGTAACCCTTCTCTACCAGGGATAAATAAATTTCTTATGCGTGAGGGTAACACCTAGTGCAACTGGCACACTAAGTTCCTTGATTTTAACTGTGTCACAGTGCTTGCTTTAGGAAAGCGTCTTCTTGAATTACCTTTAAAGGTTATTCTTCTGTTGTCCATTCCATTTTTGTCGGAACATGATCTCTGAAATTCTCACGATAAAGGACTATTATCAAATCCTCCGATCCCTAATTCATGTTCGATTAATCTTGTTTACTAGCCTATGATGATTTCTATATCTTTGGGGGGAGGATCTAATTTAGCCTTCTGGTAATTATGTTTGAGTCACCAACTCATTTTCTTGAAATAAGGATATGGCTTCATGGATTATACTCTTTTATTGTCTCAAGGCCTATCACCTCTTGTATTTCCTCGGCCATAGACTCTGTCATCCTACCATATTTTGATTTACTGTTATCTCTCATTTATTATACCTTACTCATAATATTTCATTTACTCTTTTCTTATTCTCCTGCTAATATTTTTGTCTACCACATTATTCTGAAAATCTCAACAAAACTTTGTTTCACTTTTAGCTCCCCTGGCTCAATCCACCATTTTGGTTACTCTAACCCGGGCTGGATCGTGATATTCCATCTTCTCTTAAACTATATATGTTAGCTCCAATAGAGCATAACTAAGATGGATGTGGCCAATTTTCCATACCTTTATTTCTATTGAAGGTAGCTTAGAAGCCTTATATTTCTCTGCCTGAATTGAAAATTTGGATAATCGGCATTAATTGGGTACCTCATACCCTTCTTCACCTTGCTTTTGTTATCTCTTTAAACTTATACTCTTACCTTCTAATACTCCCATAGCCTTCTATTCGCGGCGTATATTAGATATTCCCGTCTTAAGGTCATAAGTAGGAAATCCGCACATCTGGTATGTACGATTTAATAGGGCCTCAAACTTGGCCACATTGTCAAGAATTCTCTCTCTACTAGAGCCTTTACCTGCTACTGTAGTAGCCCTATGGCTAGCTATAATTTTTCTAATTGCAAGCATCTCTATATCAATAGCAAACATAAGTCCGGGCTCGAACTCTTATGACTCAACTCTATAGTACGATTTGGATTTGAAAGAAAAGGTAACAGACTCCTAAACGCCTTGTAGCTTTCTATTTATATAATGTGGTACACAACACATCTATAAATAAGGCTCTACTATACACATCTTGTAGATTCCCTAGGATAGAACTGCTCTAATACCAAGTTTGTCATGCCACAACCTTGGAGAGGCGTGACCGGCACCCGGTGCCATACTCCGCCTCAGCGTACCACTTTGTAACTGTAAACTCTGGATGGGTAAACCTCAACTTAGGCTGATAAGGCCATATTTAGAATAATATAAAAATATCATCTCTCTCATATGAGAGGTAAACATACCCAAAAGCTCATATATATATATAACTGTGCAAGCTGACGCGGCCGCCATGAAAATCTAGTGATATACAAACTATACAGGACTTGTCTACCAGCCACTAGAGATGACTGCATCATGGTCGGGACAGGGCCTCAACCTACCCATCAACTTGTATTAGAAAATGGACTTCAAGCTCTAAACCAGGTAACTCTGGGGAAGTGGGGCTTACCAACCAAGCTAATGTTTGGCTGTCTACTGGGAAGGTCTATCCAGCTGTCTATCAGGACCTGTAGGCATAAAATGCAGCGTCCCAGGCAAAAGGGACATCAGTAAAAGCTAATGTACCGAGTATGTAAGGCAACATAATAACTCAAAGCTAAAACTGAAATGATAATATAATAAATGAAAGTAACTGGGAGTCAACGATAATTTGAAGATGTGCTTACCTGCTGATACTGAATCAACTCTCTCGATATAGTAAGTAAAATAGTTGTCTGGCCCTATAAGGCTCGGTATGTGTAAATGCTTTCCTGTAGTAGGCTCGCTCATAGGCGCTTGGCTATACTAGGCTCTGTATCTCGGCTATTCTAGGCTCGCTCATAGACGCTCGGCCACAGTAGGCTCGGTATATAACTTACCATCTGATTAGAGGTTGCCCAATAGGGTCCTACCCATCGATTATAGCTCGATAGTGGTGAATATATATATATACACTCTCTGCTCTCTTGGTTGAATGAAGACAAAAGTAAACTAAATATGGAGTCCCAATAAGGGAGAATGATGTAACTTATGAGACTAGGACAATGTACATAAATTCAAAAATATGAACTTCTCTTCATGTCTCGTTATCAAACATATGTAATTACTGGATCATGCCAAAATGAAAGAAAGGATTATCCTTAACATACCTTATCACAATCTGTCTAATAACTACATTAAAATCGTCTCGTTGCACCGTAATTTACAACAATGATAACAATACTACGATCAAGTTATGTAAGGTACAACTATCGCACAACGAACGACAAGCTTATTTTATACTAAAACGGGCAGCATATCCTCTATAATCTTTACTTCCTCCCAATTCGACATAACACCAAATCCAACAAGAAAACTACAATAAAAACATGTATACATCATTTAACAACCTTATATGCATCACAAAATACCACAAAACAGCCCACACACCCCAATTAGTTCATACACAAAACGACAACCCTACCAACTCAAACAACCCGAAAATGCAATAACGAACGACCAGCCAACCACCCTGACATTATGTCGTGTTTCTAAGAACCCTTTCTCCTTCCAAATTCCATAAAAACAATAACAAAAGAGACAACCCAACAGAAACTCGAAACATCCCACAAAATAGTCCCACAAGTTCAGCAACTCAAAATTGATTTTTCAGTTTACTAAAACACGTTTCGACTTGTCTTTTCTTACAAATTGAGCAACACAACAACCATTACATAATTAAGCCTCTTATCCTATAAAAAACCATGAATTCAACTCTAATATAAGTTTACAACCAGCCAACAGTGATGCAACAATAAATAGCATACCACTCTTTCGAAACTCGCTAGGTCTAGTATTTACGGTCGAGTTAGAACTCGTACAAGCCTATATAATGGAAGGAGAAGCATAGATTTACCTTGGCCTGAGTATAACCCACGAAACCTAGCCCTTCTTCATCCAAAATCAGTCGCCCAACGCCGTTACAAGAAGGAGAAAGAGAAACTAGCAAGCTGTCCGGGCTTTACGGCACTAGAATCACATCGTAACACCCGAAATAACCTCGGGTTTGTGTGTGATTTTTGGAGAGCAGTTTCAGGGATTCAATTTGGTTTTCTTAGTCTGAAAGATAGGTGAAATAAAGGACTTGATAAGCCCTTAAAATTCCCCTCTTGGACGACTTTAGAGCTTTTAATTGAGGCCTCTCCTTTTGGCAAGTAGGTGATGCACCTACTTGTCACCTACCAATATGCACAGTCTCGCAAAAATGTGAATATCTCTCTACTCGAATATCGTATCAACAAACACTTTAATCTGTTAGAATATAGACTCATAGATCTTCAATTTGGTTTAGATCATCCTGTAATTCCAAATACATTGGGAGAAATGCTTAGTTACATTTGACCTAATGTTCAACATATTTGTGAATGTAACTTGTGATGGTCTTTGCCAACTTTTGTTCTACAACTCGCTTGACTTCAAAACATAATACACAACTATAGAAGACTAAAATAACTCATAACATAACCTTTACTCATTTTGAGAACCCTAGTCTCACCCCAAAATTATATATTATAACATTCCCAACTTGTCGACTTTCGACGAAACCTATTTTCTTCTATTCGTTCAGCTTCTAAGCCTTCCAACCCTTTAGGTACTTGCAGTTCATGATCTTAAATATTTGTAATCTCTAAGTTAACATGATTAACTTACTTTATGTACTTTCAAAGATGATATCATTTTTTAGCTTACATCAATTAACTTACGACGTACTCTCACGTACGAAAATATGGGGTGTAACATCCGAGATCTCAAAGCCCCAAAGTGAAAATGGGATAAAACCCTCGAAATTAGCCTTTTTATACCCAGTCAAACCGTACCTGCGGTCCAATTTTTCCTTCTGCGATACCGTTTTAACGGCAAAAACTCCGCGCCTTCGGAGTTAATTTAAGGTTCAAATTTTTGCTTCTGCGAACAAGGGCTTGCACATGCGGGCCTGCTTCTTCGGAGAACCTTCTGCTTTTGCGATCCTACCCTAGACCTGCCTTATCCGCTTCTGCAATCACCTCTACGCATCTATGGATGTGCAGATGCGGCTATCTCTTCGCACCTGCGATATCTATCCTTTTCCTTCCATATCGCACCTGCGGCCCATAGCTCGGTTCTGCAAGCTCGGACCTACAATAGGTACTCCGTAGGTGGAATTACACCAGCTGATGCCCACTTCTATTCTAATTATTAAAAGTCCAATTCTAGTCCAATAACCTCCCGAAATCTGCCCGAGGCCCAGGGACCTCAATAAAAAATATACCAACAAGTACTAAAGCATCATACAAAATTATTCGAGCCTTCAAATCACATCAAACAGCGCTAAAAACACGAATCACACTCCATTCAAACTTAATGAACTTGAAATTAAAACTTCTAAAATAGATGTCAAAACATATCAAATTACGTCCGATTGTCCCCAATTTTACACACAAGTCATACTTTACATTACAGACCTACTCCAACTTCCGAAATTGGAATCCGACCCCGATATCAAAAAGTCTACTTTCGGTCAAACTTCCCAAAAATTCAACTTTCGCCATCTCAAGCCTAATTCAGCTACAGACCTCTACTTTACAATCCAGACACACTTCTAAGTCCAAAATCACCCATAGGAGCTAATAGAACCGACATAATTCCATTCCGAAGTTGTCTTCACACAGTTCCATCTACAGTAAAATCCTAGAACTTAAACTTCTATTTAGGGACTAAGTGTCCCAAATCACTCTGAAACCACAAACAAAACCTCATGGCAAGTCACATAAGCATAAAAAAGATACAGGGGAAGCAGTAAATAGAGGATCGGGGCTATTACTCTCAAAATGACCGGCCAAGTGATTACATCCTCCACCTCTTAAAACAATCATCCATCCTTGAACGAGTATAGAGGCATACTTGAAGTGGTGAAAAGATAAGGATAATGGTTGCGCATATCATGATCGGTCTCCCAAGTCACCTCCTCGACCAACTGACCCCTGCACCGAACCTTCACTGAAGCAATGTTCTTTGACCTCAAATTTCGAACCTGCCTGTCTGAAATAGCAATGGCTCCTCCGCGTAGGATAGATCCTTGTCCAACTAGAGTGAGCTAAAATCTAACATATGAGATGGAGCATAGAAACATGGAATACTGGAAGAACTCCTGCTAAACTAGGAGGCAAGGAAAACTCATAAGCAACCTCCCCAACTCGCCCCAACACCTTCAATGGACCAATAAACCTTGGGCTCAGCTTGCCCTTCTTCCCGAACCTCATACACCCTTTATGGGTGAAACCCGGGAGCAAGAACCACTCCCCAACCATGAATGCAACATCGTGGACCTTTCGATCTGAATAATTCTTCTATATGGATTGGGCTGTGCGAAGACGATCCTAAATCACTTTAAACTTCTCCAAAGCATTGAACTAGGTCTGTACCCAAAATCCTAGCTTCGCCCGACTCGAACCAACCCACCGGGGACCAGCACCATCTACCATACAAAGCCTTATACGGTGCCATCTGAATGCTCGACTGATAACTGTTGTTGTAGGAAAACTCTAATAGTGGCAAGAACTGATCCCAAGAACCTCTAAACTCCATCACATATGCATGAAGCATATTCTCTAGTATCTGAATAGTGCGCTCGGACTGTCCGTTCGTCTGAGGGTGAAATGATTCTCTCAACTCAACCCGAATACCTAACTCATGTTGTACAGCCCTCCGGAACCGCGATGTAAACTATGTACCGCGGTCAAAGATGATAGATACCGACACGCAATGAAGCCTGACAATCTTGCTTGTATAAACTCGAGCCAGCTGCTCGGAAGAATAAGTTGTCATCACATGAATGAAATAATCTGACTTGGTTAGCCTATCCATATTCACCCAAACTGCATCAAACTTTTGCTGAGTCCGTTGAAGCCCAACAACAAAATTCATAGTGATCTGCTCCCATTTCCACTCCGGAATATCTAACTTCTGAAGCAATCCACCTAGCCGATGATGCTCATACTTTACTTGTTGGCAATTTAGATACCGAGCTACATATTCCACTATGCCCTTTTTCATTCTCTTTCACTAATAATTCTACCTCAAGTCTTGATACATATTCGCGAAACACGGATGAATGGATTACCATGAACTGTGAGCCTTCCTGAGAAACAACTCACGTAATCCATCTACATAGGGCACACATAGCCTGCTCTGCATCCTCACTGCACCATTATCGCCAATCGTCACCTCCTTAGCATCACCGTACTAAACCGTGTCCTTAAGGACAAGCAGATGGGGGTCATCATACTGACGCTCCCTGATACGATCATAAAGAGAAGACTAGGATACCACACAAGCTAAAACTCGACTCGGCTCAGAAATATCCGATCTAACAAATGGGTTGGCCAATGCCTGAATATCCAATGCCATCGACCTCTATGCAACTAGTAGACATGCTAAGCTCCCCAAACTCTTCGCGCTACGACTCAAGGCATTAGCCACCATATTAGCCTTCCCAGAATGGTATAGAATAGTGATATCATAATCTTTAAGCAGCTCTAACCACCTCTGCTGGCGCAAGTTAAGATCCTTCTGTTTGAACAGATGTTGCAAACTCTTGTGATCAATGTAGATCTCACAAGGGACAGCGTACAAATAGTGTTGCCAAATATTCAAGGCATGAACAATAGCTGCTAACTCAAGTTTGTGGAAATAATAGTTCTTTTCATGCACCTTTAGTTGTCTAGACGCGTAGGCAATCACCCTACGATCTTGCATCAACATCTCCCCGAGGCTAACCCGTGACGCATCATAATATATAGTATAAGACCCCGAACTTGTAGGCAATACCAATTTAGGGGCCATAGTCAAAATTGTCTAGTTCTTTCGAAAGCTCTGCTCACACTTCTCTGTCCACCTGAATGGAGCACCCTTCTGGGTCAGCCTGAGCATAGGTGCTATAATAGATGAGAAACCCTCTACAATTTGATGGTAATACCCCATCACTTCTTCGTAGATGAGGACGGTCTGGTCCAACTTTGCACTTCTTCCACCTTCTTCGGATCTACCTTGATCCCCGTCACTCGACACTATGTGACTCAAAAATGCCACTGAATCTAGCCAAAACTCACACTTTGAGAATTTTTCATATAACTTCTTTTCTCTCAAGCTCCGAAGCACTAAAATGTCGTCAATAAACACAATGATGAATGAATCAAGATAGGGCCAGAATACCCGGTGCATCAAATGCATAAATGTTGTTGGGCACTGGTCAGCCCTAATGACATCACAAGAAACTCATACTGACCATACCGAGTCTTGAAAGCACTCTTTGAGGTATCTGGATCCCGAATCTTCAATTGATGATAGCTTGAATGCAAGTCAATCTGGGAAAATACTCTAGTACCTTGTAACTGATCAAATAGGTCATCAATATGAAGCAATGGATACATGTTCTTCACTGTAACTTCATACAACTGGCGATAATCAATGCACATACGCATAGAACCATCCTTTTTCTTCACAAAAAAGATCGGGGCACCCCAAGGTGACATAATGGGCCCAATGAAGCCCTTATCAAGCAATTCATGTAACTGTTCCTTCAACTCCTTCAACTTAGAAGGAGACATGCGATATGGAGGAATATAGATAGGCTGAGTATCCGGCAAAAAATCAATACCAAAGTCGATATCTCTATCGGGCGGATGCCCAGAAGATCAGCTAGAAACTACTGGAACAGACTCAACCATAGAGGTATCAATACTAACATCTCTCACATAATCTAGATAAGCATCACACCCTTCTCAACCATTCGTTGAGCTTTAAGAAATGAAATATCTGTTGGAAGTATAATCTAAGGTACCTCTCCAATCTAATTGCGATAATCCTAGCATAGCCAACATCACAATTTTGGCATGACAATCAAGAATAGTATAATGGGGTGATAACCAGTCCATGCCCAAAATAATATCAAAATCTACCATACTGAGAAATAATAAACCGACTTTGGTCTCAAAACCACTAAGAACATCCAAACACGACCGATACACACGATCAATAACAATAGAATCTCCCACAGGTGTAGACACGTAAACTGGAGAACTCAAAGAATCACGAGATATGCCCAAATACGTGTCAAAATAAGAGGACATATAGGAATAAGTGGATCCTGAATCAAATAAAACCAACGCATCTCTATGGTAGACTAGAACAATACCTATAATGGCAAAGTCGGAAACAACTGCCTCTGTACAAGCAGGAAGAGAATAATATTTGGCCTGGCCTCCCTCTCTAGGGTGACCTCTACCTTCCCAACCTGCACCTCGAGCTGGCTGAGCAGGTGAAGTGATAGCTAGTGATGTAATCATAGCCTGAGAACCCGGTGGAGCACGCGATGCCTGAGAAGCTTGTGGAGTTGAACCCCTCCTAAGTCTGGGAAATCCAATCGGTCTCGGATGCTCATACTTTACTTGTTGATAGTTAAGACACCGATATACAAACCCAACTATATGATTGAGTCGTAGGGTGGATGGTTGACCTCTTATTGCTTAGTATGGTTTATTTCGACGTGATCTTGGGTATGGATTGGTTGTCTCCATGTCATATTGTTCTGGATTATCACACTAAGACTATGACATTAGCGATGCTTGGGTTGCAAAATATCGAGTAGAGAGGTTCTCTAGACTATGTTCCCAACAGAGTGATTTCATACTTGAAGGCCCAGCAGATTGTTGGGAAGGGTTGTTTATCTTTTTTGGCCTTTGTGAGGGATATTGGTGTTGATACCCCCATTATTGATTTTGTTATGGTGGTGCGATATTTTCTGGATGTGATTCTTGCAGACCCACATGCATGTGGGCCGACAGTGATATTGAATTTGGTATTGACTTGGTGCCGGGCACTCAAGCCATTTCTATTCCTTTGTATCGTATGGCACCGGTTGAGTATAAGGGGTTAAAAGATATGCTTCAAGAACTTCTTGTTAAGGAGTTTATTAGGCCTAGTGTGTCACCTTGGGGTGCATCAGTTCTTTCTATGAAGAAGCAGGATGGTACTATGAGTATCTCTATTATTTATAGGCAGTTGAACAAAGTCACAATCAAGAACAAGTATCTTTTGTGCCACATTGATGATCTATTTGACTAGCTTTGGGGAGAGAGGGTGTTCTCAAACATCAATTTGAGGTCTGAGTATCACCGGTTGAAGATTCGGGACTTGAATATTGTGAAGACAACATTTAGGACCTGCTATGGTCATTATGAGTTCCTTGTGATGTCTTTTAGGCTGACCAACACCCGAACAATGTTCATGCATCTGATGAACAATGTATTTCAGCCTTATCTCGACTCGTTTGTCATAATATTCATTAATGATATCCTAGTGTACTCTCGTAGCCAGGCGGAACATGCTCAGCATTTGAGGATAGTGTTGCAGTTATTGAGGGAGGAGAAGATTTATGCAAAGTTCTTAAAGTGTGAGTTTTGGCTCAGTTCAGTGGCGTTCTTTGGGCACGTGGTGTCCAGTAAGGGGATTCTGGTGGATCCAAAGAAGATAGAGGTAGTTCAGAGTTGCCCCAGATCGTCCTTAGCTATGGAGATTCGGAGCTTTCTTGGGTTGGTTGGTTATTATCGTTGCTTCGTATAGAGTTTCTCATCTATTGCATCGCCCTTGACCATATTGACAAAAAAGGGTTCTCCTTTCAGGTGGTCGGATGAGTGTGAGGAGAGCTTTCAGAAGCTCAAGACTGCCTTGACCACACCTCTAGTTCTAGTTTTGATTCAACTTCTTGTTCTTATACAATGTATTGTGATGCTTCTCGGATTTGTATTGGGTGTGTCTTGATGCAAGAGGATAAAGTGATTGTTTATGCTTCGCGCAGTTGAAGCCGCATGAGCAAAACTACCATGTTCATCATTTGGAGTTGGCTGCCATTGTTCATGAATTGACGTTTTGGAGTCACCATCTCTATGGTGTCTCTTGTGAGGTGTTTATGGATCATTGGAGCCTCTAACACTTGTTCAAACAAAAGGATCTAAATTTGAGGCAGTGGAGATGGTTGGAGTACCTAAAGGACTATGATAATACTACTCTGTATCATCGGGGAAGGCCAATATGGTGGTTGTTGCCATGAGTAGGAAGGCAATGATTATGCGTATCCTTGCGTTCGTTCCTGTTGGTGAGAGACCTCTTGTAGTTGATGTTCGGTCCTTGGCCAACCAGTTCGTGAGGTTAGATATTTCAAAGCCCAGTTGGGTTCTAGCTTGTGTGGTTTCTTGGTCTTTCTTATTTGATCACATTAGAGAGCACCAGTATTATGATCCTTATTTTCTTATCCTTAAGGACAAAGTTTAGCACAGTGATGCCAGAGATGTGAACATTGGAAATGATGGGGTGTTGAGGATTCAGGGCTGGATATGTGTGCCCAATGTAGAAGGGCTACATGATTTGATTCTGGAGGAGGCCCACAATTTGCGGTATTCCATTCATCCCAGTGTCGCAAATATGTATCAAGACTTGAGGCAGCACTATTGGTGGAGGAAGATGAAGAAGGATATAGTGGGGGTTTGTAGCTCAGTATCTTAACTATCAACAAGTAAAGTATGAGCATCAAAGACCAAGTGGATTGCTTTAACAGATAGAGATTATAGAGTGGAAATGGGAGTGAATCACCATGGATTTCGTAGCGGACTTCGAGGAAGTTCGATGCTATTTGGGTGATTATGGATCAACTAAGCAAGTCAGTGCACTTCATTCTAGTTGGTACTATGTATTCTTCGAAGTGGATGGCTGAGCCTTACATCCGAGAGATTGTTTGCCTTTACAGGTGTGCCAGTGGCCATCATTCTAGATTGAGACACACATTTATATCTCAGTTCTGGAAGGTAATATATCGAGAGTTAGGCACTCAAGTTGAGTTGAGTATAGCATTTCACCCTCAGACAGACGGACAGTCCTAGTGCACTATTCAGATATTGAAGGATATGTTACGTGCTTGTGTCATTGATTTTGGGGTTTCTTGGGATTAGTTTCTGTCGCTCACGGAGTTTGCATAAAACACCTACTAGTCAAGCATTTAGATAGCTCCATACTAGGGTTTGTATGAGAGACAACGTTGATCTCTAGTGGGTTGGTTGTAGCTGGGTAAGGCAAGGCTATTAGGTACTAACTTTGTTCAGGATGCATTGGAAAGGTTAAATTGATTTGGATCGGCTTCACACGGCATAGTCTAGATAGAAGAGCTATGCAAACAGAAAGTTTCGTGATGTTTCTTACATGGTTGGGGAGAAGGTTCTGCTCAAGGTATCACCCATGAAGGGTGTTATGAGGTTCAGGAAGAAAGGCAAGTTGAGCCCTCCATTTTTTCGGGCCGTTTCAAGTATTTTAAAGGATTGGAGAGGTGGCTTACAAGCTTTCCTTGTCACCTAACTTATCATGTGTGCATCAAGTATTTTATGTTTCTATGCTCTAAAAGTATGTCGGCGACCTGTCTCTTATATTGGATTTCAACGTTTAGTTGGATGGTGATTTGACTTATGATGTGGAGCCGGTGCCCATTTCTAAGCGGCATGCTCGAAAATTGAGGTCAAATAACATAGCTTCAGTGAAGGTGCAATGGAGAGGTCAGTCAGTTGAGGAGGCTGCTTGGGAGACCGAGCGGGAGATGTAGATCAGATATCCATACCTATTTGAGACTCCAAGTATGTTTCAAGACCCACTCGAGGATGAAAGTTTGTATAAGAGGGGGAGGATGTAATGAACCGGCCGGTCGTTTTGAGAGTTGTAGCCTCGTTCCCCTATTTGTTGTTCCTTTTATGCTTTATAACTGTTATATGACTTATCGGGTTCGTCGGCTCGGGTCCAGAAGGATTTCAGAATGAATTGAGACTCTTAGTCTCATAATGGAAAGAGTAAGTTGAAATGGTTGACCGGGTATTAACTTATGTGTAAACAACTCCGGAATGGAGTTTTGATGGTTCTGTTAGTGTAACGACCCGGCCGGTTGTTTTGAGAGTTGCAGCCTCGTTCCCCTATTTACTGCTACTTTTGTGCTATACAAATATAATATGACTTACTTTGTTAGTTGGTTCGGGTTCGGAGAGATTTTGGAGTGAATTGAGACATTTAGTCTCATAATTGAAAGTATGAGTTGGAAAAAGGTGACCGGATATTGACTTATGTGTAAATGATCCCAAATTTGAATTTTTGATGGTTATGTTAACTCTATTGGGTGATTTTGGACTTAGGAGCATATCCACATGGTGATTTGGAGGTCTGTAGTAGAATTAGGCTTGAAATGGCAAAAGTTTGACCGGAGTGGAATTTTTGATATCAGGTTCGGATTGGATTTTCGAAAGTTGGAGTAGGTCCGTGGTGTCATTTGTGACTTTTGTGCAGAATTTGAGGTCAATCGAACGTGGTTTGATAGGTTTTGGCGTCATTTGTAGAATTTGGAAATTTCAAAGTTCATTAGGCTTGAATTGGGGTGCGATTCATATTTTTGATGTTGTCTGAGGCGATTTAAAGGCTCAACTACGTTCGTGTCATGTTTTAGGGCTTGTTGGTATGTTTGTTGATGTCCCGGGGGGCCTCGGGCTGATTTCGGATAGTTAACAGACTTGGAATTAAAATTGAGAAGTTGTTGAAGCTTGGGTTCTGCTGGTGTAATCATTTATGTGATTTCACCTTGGGGTGTAGCGGTTTGTTCTGTTTGTGAAGAAGAAGGATGGTACTATGAGAATATGCATTGATTATAGGCAGTTGAACAAAGTCACAATCAAGAACAAGTATCCTTTGTCGCGTATTGATGATCTATTTGACTAGCTTCAGGGAGCGAGGGTGTTCTCCAAGATTAATTCGAGGTCTGTGTATCACTAGTTAAAGATTCGGGACTCGAATATTCTAAAGAAAGCTTTTAGGACCAGTTATAGTCATTATGAATTCCTTGTGATGTCTTTTAGGCTGACAAATGCCCGGCACCGTTCATGCATCTGATGAATAGCGTATTTCAGCCTTATCTCGACTCATTTGTTATTCTATTCATTGAAGATATCCTAGTGTACTCTCGTATCTAGGAGGAGCATGCCCAGTATTTGAGGATTATGTTGCAGCGGTTGAGGGTGGAGAAGTTTTATGACAAGTTCTCCAAGTGTGAGTTTTGGCTCAGTTCAGTGGCGTTCTTGGGTCACGCAGTGTCTAGTGAGGGGATTCAGGTGGATCCGAAGAAAATAGAGGCGGTTCAGAGTTGGCCCAAACCGTCTTCGGCTACGGAGATTCGGAGCTTTCTAGGGTTGGCTGGTTATTATCATCTCTTTGTGAAGGGTTTCTTGTCTATTGCGTCGCCCTTGACAAAGTTAAGCTAAAAGGGTGTTCCTTTCAGGTGGTCAGATGAGTGTGAGGAGAGCTTTTAGAAGCTCAAGATTGCTTGGACCACAGCTCCAGTTCTAGTTCTACCTTTAGCTTCTAGTTCTTATACAATGTAGTGTGATACTTCTCAAATTGGTATTGGCTGTGTTTTGATGCAGGAGGGTAGAGTAGTTTCTTATGCTTCGTGCCAGTTGAAGCCTTATGAGAAGAACTACCTTGTTCATGATTTGTAGTTGGCTGCCATTGTTCATGCATTGAAGATTTGATGCACTATCTCTATGGTGTGTCTTGTAAGGTATTTATAGATCACCGGAGCCTCCAAACACTTGTCAGCGGAGATGGTTGGAGCTGCTAAAGGACTATGATATTACTATTCTATACAATATGGTGGCCAATGCCTTGAGTAGGAAGGCAGTGAGTTCGGGTAGCCTTGCATTCATTCCTGTGGGTGATAGACCTCTTGCAGTTGATGTTCAGGCCTTGGCCATCCAATTCGTGAGATTATATGTATCAAAGACCAGTCTGGTTCTAGCTTGTGTAGTTTCTCGGTTTTCCTTATTTGAGCGCATCAGAGAGCGCCAATATGATGATCCTTATTTTTTTGTCCTCAATGACAAGGTTCAGTATGGTGATACGAGATATGTGACTATTGGAGATGATGGGGTGTTGAGGATGTATGGCCGAATATGTGTGACTGATGTATATGGGCTACAAGAGTTGATTCTTGTTGAGGCCCACAACCCACGATATTCTATTCATCGAGGTACTGCAAAGATGTACCAGGAGCTGAGGCAACACTATTGGTGGAGGAGATGAAAAAGGATATAGTTGGGTTTGTAGCTCGGTGTCTTAACTATCAGTAGATAACTTATAGGCATCAGAGACCGGGTGGAATTCTTCAAAGGATAGAGACTCCAGAGTGGAAGTGGGAATGGATCATCATGTATTTCGTATTTGGGCTCCCGGAGATTTTGAGGAAGTTCGATGCTATTTGGGTTATTGTGGATTGGTTGACCAAGTTCGTGCACTTCATTCCAGTTGGTGCACTTATTCTTCAAAGTGGTTGGCTAAGATTTACATCCAAGAGATTGTTCTCCTTCACGGTGTGCCAGTTTCTATCATTTCAGATAGAGGCACGCAGTTTACATCATAGTTTCAGAGAGCCATGCAACGAGAATTAGGCACTCAGATTGAGTTGAGTATAGCACTTCACGCTCAGACGGACGGACAGTTCAAGTGCACTATTCATATAACGGAGGACATGCTACGCGCTTGTGTTATTGATTTTGGGGGTTCATGAGATAAGTTTCTATCGCTTGCGGAGTTTGCCTATAATAATAGATATTGGTCGAGCATTCATATAGCTCCGTATAAGGCTTTGCATGGGAGACGATGTAGATCCCTGGTGGGTTGGTTTGTGCCGGGTGATGCTAGGCTATTGGGTACTGACTTGGTTCAGGATGCTTTGGACTAGGTTAAATTGATTCAGGAACAACTTCATATGGTGCAGTCTAGACAGAAGAGTTATACCGACAGGAAGGTCTGTGATGTTGCTTACATGGTTGGGGAGAAGGTTCTGCTGAAGGTTTCACCCATGAAGGGTGTTATGAGGCTCGAAAAGAAGGGCAATTTGATCCCTCAGTTTATTGGGCCGTTTGAGGTACTTTAGAGGATTGGGGAGGTGGCTTACAAGCTTGCCTTGCCACCTAGCTTTTCGAGTGTGCATCCAGTATTTCATGTTTATATGCTCCGGAAGTATGTCAGTGATCCGTCTCATGTTTTGGATTTCAGCATGGTTTAGTTGGATGGTGATTTGACTTATGATGTGGAGCTGGTGGCCATTTTGTATTAGCAGGTTCGAAAGTTGAGGTCAAAGGATATAGCTTTAGTGAAGGTGCAGAGGATAGGTCGTCTTGTGGAGGAGGTTACTTGGGAGATGCGGAGCAGATATCCACACCTATTTGAGACTCTAGGTATGTTTCTAGACCAATTCAAGGACGAACATTTACTTAAGAGGGGGAGGATGTAATGAACCCGTCGGTCATTTCAAGAGTTGTAGCCTTGTTCCCCTATTTACTACTCCTTTTGTTCTCTACAATTGTTATATGACTTACCGGGTTAGTTGGTTCGGGTTCGGAGAGATTTCGGAGTGAATTGAGACACCTAGTCTCAGAATTGAAAGTACTAATTGAAAAAGTTGACCGGATGTTGACTTATGCGTAAACGATCCCATATTATAATTTTGATGGTTCAATTAGCTTCGTTGGGTGATTTTGGACTTAGGAGCATGTCCGGATGGTGATTTAGAGGTCCGTAGTAGAATTAGGCTTGAAATGGCGAACGTTAGAAATTTGAAAGTTTGACCGGAAGTGGACTTTTTTATCTCAGGTTTGGATTGGATTTTCGGAAGTTAGAGTACGTCCGTGGTGTCATTTTTGACTTGTGTGCAATATTTTAGGTCAACCGGACTTGGTTTGATTTGTTTCGGCGTCGTTTATAGAATTTGGAAATTTCAAAGTTCATTATGCTTGAATTGGGGTGTGTTTCATGTTTTTGATGTTGTTTGAGGTTATTTGAAGGCTCGATTAAGTTCATATAGTGTTTAAGGACTACTTGGTATGTTTGGTTGAGGTCCCAGGGGGCCTCGAGTTGATTTTGGATGGTCAACGGACTTGGAATAGAAGCTGAGAAGTTGCTGAAGCTTGGGTTCTGCAGGGAGGGGATCACAGATGCGGAGTTTGGAGAGGTATGAGCAGTGGCCGCAGGTGCCAAGATTTTTCCGCACCTATGTGACCACAGATGAAGCAGTAGGACTACAGAAGCAGAAGTAGACAGTGGGCTGAGCTCCGCAGAAACAGATATTTCCTCTCAGAAGCGAGTTCGCAAGAGCAAATTTCGGTCCGCTGAAGCGGGCGAATTGGTCGCATTCGTGAAGCCGCAGGTGCGGGTAAGTGGCCGCAAGTGCGGAAAGCCTGGGCAGAAACTATGTAAGCGAGGGTTCCGAGATTTTCACCATTTTTAACATTTTGAGCCCTGATTTCGGATATTTTTGAGAGGATTTTCAAGAGGATTCTTGAGGTAATTTCCTTGTGTTCATTTTTCTTCAATAATTATGTTTCCCCACTGATTTTCCACCTAGTTGGTGCATTTTTGAGGTGTAATTTGAGGGTTTGAGGCTAGGGATTTTGAGAGTTGATTTTGGGGATTTGAGTGATGCTTTGGTGTCGGATTTTAATGAATTTGGTATTTTCAGACTCTTTGTTGTATGGGTTTCCGTGTTTTGTGACTTTTGTTGTATTTGGAGACGTGGATCCAGGGGCCTAGTTATAGTCGATTTCAGATTTTGAGTTATAACTTTGTAATTTCTTTAGAGTTGATTCCTTTAGCCTGTATTGATTGTATTGAACTGTTTGTGGCTAGATTCAGGATGTTTGGAGGCTGATTTCGGAGGCAAAGCCGTGTATGAGTATATTTTTTCTCGGATTGAGATAAGTAACACTTCTAAACTTGGTTCAGAGGGTTCTGAACCCCAAATTATGTGTTATGTGATTGGTATTGTGGTGACGCACATGCCAAATGACGGGCGTGCACCATGAGAATTGTGACCTGGTCGATTCCATGGCACTGTATAGTGGTTCTATCTTGTTGATATCTGTGTTTTCATAATGTGATAAAGTAATTGAGTTGTCAATCATGCAAGAGATCATGTTTAGGCTATATGCCGGTGCAGTTATGACCCACAATGGCTGTTTCTTGGTGTTGACTTACTAATTTTATTGATATTTCGTACTCAGTCATATTCATTAATTTCATATCATATCCCAGTCTCTGTTGTTATTTATTGATACATCATATCATTATGTTCGGGCTAGTTTCATGATATTGTAAGCCCATGAGGGAGATACTGGAGAGATTGATGAATGAGTGAGGCCGAGAGCCTGATTATGAGTGACATTTATGGGATTGGGTTGCACAACGGACTGGTCATATTGATTTATGATAGCGCTTGGGCAGAAGGAGCCCTGATGATAGGCTATAATTGCATATTTTAGTCGCTTATTACACTCTAATTTACTGCACTTTAGTTGAGTTTGCGC
>MU766046.1:13100-32954 GCA_026770625.1 Nicotiana glauca | reverse complement strand
CGCAGAAGCAAAAATACCAGAAGCAGCAGGCCTAAAATCTTCATAAGTCCAAAAATTCCCTGTTTAGCTACCCGAAATCATCCCGAGACCCCCAGGACCTCAACCAAAAGCACCAATACCACCTAATACCTTATTGGAACTTGTACCAATCCTTAAATCACCCAAAACAACGCCGGAAACACGAATTAATCAAAGATAACTTCAAATTCTAACCAAACACACTTTCGATCAAAAACCTATCCAAACCTTGTCCGAATGACCTGAAATTTTGCGCACACATCCCAAATGACATGGCGGAGCTACAGAAACTTCCGGAATTCAAATCCGACCCTCGGATCAAAAACTCACTATCGGACCGGAAACTTCTAAAATTCAAACTTCGGCATTTCAAGCCTAAAAGAGCTACGGACCTCCAAATAATATTCCGAACACGCTCCCAACCCCGAAATCACCTAACGGAGCTAACGGAAACATCGGATTTCCATTCCAAGGTCATCTTCACACTGTTCCGAATACGGACCATTTTTCAACTCTTAAGCTCTCATTTAAGGACTAAGTGTCCCAAAACACTCCGAATCCTAGAACCGAACGTCTCGGCAAACCAAAATAGCAGAAATGAACATAGGAAAAGCAGTTAATAGGGGATCGGGGCGTAAATTCCAAAAACGACCGGTCGGGTCGTTACAAATTCAATGGTATCTCAAATTTGCGTGGTAACCGGTAATAGTAGTATTTATTTGCAAACTGATCAAAAGAAAAATAAGTGCAAAGGTAAATTAATGAGCTAAAAATTACACCTTTTTTGAAACTCACTCATACTTCAAATTTTATTTTTGATCTCAGTTAAAATTAATGAGCTAAAATTTCTAAAGGAACACGTTTAACTAAACACATTAGATTAGCGCGTAAATCGTAAAACAAGAACTTACTTGTTCTTTATGAAGCGGAAGTGGTACACGAACGAACCGCGACTGTAATTATTGGTCGACGGTGGTTGTCACGGTGTGTTGGAGGAACCCCTATATCACAATATAAATCCCTCGTTTAATATGGGAGTAGAGAGAGTGTAAAATTACTGCTTAGCTTAGTATTTTAGTGTACACGCTAAGTATACTTATATAGGATATATTATGGTTAATTAATAACCTTATTGGGCTTTAAAGCACCCCAGTGGACCCAATTTTCCTACATCTCCTACTCACACATAATGGGAGTGCTTATCTAATAAGAGAAACATATTCTCATCTCCTCAATCATTTATATAGGGAAGTAAACCGTGCGATCATCATATTGTGAGAGCTAAGTGATATACATCTGTTAGGAATATATAGACTCTTGTCGCGTCGAACCTACAAGTAGATCATAAAGTATGCAGTATCCTAGATCATATAAATCACATTTGATATAGTCTCAAAATCTCATATCATTATTTCTTGTATTCACAATCATAACTCATGAGCTATAATTGGTGCACCGGTGAATACAAATAAATGAGATTCCATCAATGATCTTCCTCTTCTCACGATCCCCTTAACATTAGTATGACTATTTTTCTAGATATGCTCTGCTAGACCGAATCTGTGTTCATAGTCTTTTGAAAACACACTAAGATATCTAACATCAAACTAAGTCTCAAGTATCTGATTGGAGTCTTTGGGGGTACAAAATCTTGAGTCATCATAAAAGCTCCGGGTCTCTCACAACAATAAGTTGAGAATGGAGTTATGTTAACCCAAGTGGTCGATATTAGCACACATGTGAGACAAGTGCTACAATATTTTCTCCTTTTTCCCAAGGAGCGTATGTCTTTATCTCATAAAAAATATTGTACAGGTGATATGTAGACACCATAAGTATCTAAATTTCAGTTCCTTGATCTATAAAATCTTATTTAACTCACATCTGACTCACAAAGCAGAATAGTGAACATTTCCTAATGACTTTATGTCATTGTTTAAGCGACATTCTAATTTTAAGCGAATAGCTCTCAAATTATTCTTATGATAATTTTGCTTAAAATCATGTCTCATCTTCTAACATCACTAAGATAAGGAGGCGGTTTCATGTGTGAGAAGGCCTACCTCTTGTCTACCCCACATACTTATTAAAAAAATGAACAAAGAATGCCCATAACATTCAACAATATAAATATGAATATTTATGTATTTAAATCAACTTTATTGATAATTATAAAACATTGGTTTTGTGAGGGAAAGTGAATAACAAAAAACATAATATCAAAGTCTATGCAAGCCTTGAGACCTAGTGTGTTCACAAATGCATCTCTTGACAAAGCCTTGGAGAACGGATCTGCTAACATATCTTTTGTAAAAACATACTTCAAATTCACTACCTTGCGTCTAACCATATCTCTCGCATAGTTATACATGATATCTATATGTTTGGTTTTACAATGAAACTTAGGGTCCTTGGTGGAGGATATTGTAGCTTCACTGTCACAATAGAATAACACTAGTTCAGTAATTTTAACGATATCCAACAAGTGCTCCAAGAACTTTTTCAACCAAACAACTTCATGTGCTGCTGAAACGAGAGCCACGTATTCGGCTTCCATCGTAGATAGTGATATATATAACTGTTTCTTACTACTCCATGATATGGCGCCATCATTGAGTAAGAACACATATCCTGAGTTAGACTTTATTTCATCTGGATCTCCTCCATGATCAATATCACTGTATCCAACTAATCGTAGATCCTTGCCACCTTGATAACAAAAGGCAATAATCAGCAGTTCCTTTCTGATATCTCATGATCCTCTTTACTGCTTGTCAATGTGCTAAACCTGGGTTGGTTTGATATATACTTACCTAGCCAAGTGCTCTACATTCATCATGTCTAGTGCACACCATAGCATACATTAGACTTTCGACTACGCTCTTATAAGGAACTCGGCTCATTCTTTTTGTCGCTTCGGGAGTCTTAGGACACATCTGACTTCCCAAGGCATGGCCTTTACTGATAGGAGTATCAACTGGGCTACTGTTTTGTATATTAAATCATTCAAAAAATTTCTAATATAATTCTCTTGTGATAGATACAATAGTT
Organism: Nicotiana glauca; assembly: GCA_026770625.1. Lineage (NCBI taxonomy): Eukaryota > Viridiplantae > Streptophyta > Magnoliopsida > Solanales > Solanaceae > Nicotiana > Nicotiana glauca. The sequence goes on along the minus strand of MU766046.1, from coordinate 29,885 downwards.
TCTTTGGACGATCTCTTAATATATTAACTCCATGAATTTATGCAACTTTACCCATATCTTTCATCTCAAATTGGGATGATAACTATGACTTTATCTCGGTTATAAACTCCTTATCATTTTCATCTACAAGTATGCCATCTACATACAATGCTAAAATCACATGCTTATTCCTTGATCTTTTGGTATAAACGTAATGGTCTTCTTCCATCATCGCAAAACTATTGGATACAAGAACATTCTAAAAGCGTATATATCACTTCCTTGAAGATTGTTTAAGGCCATAAATAGACTTTAAAAGTCTACAAACCTTTTGCCTGTGGCCCTTTTCAACGAAATACTAGATTTCTTCATCTAGTTCTCCATTGAGAAAGGAAGTCTTTACATCCATATGATAATTCAAGATCTAAGATTGCAACAATAGTTAGAACTAGGCGAACAAAGGTAGATCATAAAATAGGCAAGAAAGTCTCTTCGTAATTTATTCCTTTCTGTTGTGTATAACCTTTCGCCAACAGTCGAGCCTTATATCTCTCAATTGTGCCATCATCCTTGAGCTTAATTTTGAGAATCCATTTGCTCCCAATTGCTTTGTGTCCTTCAGGGAGGTCAACTAGTTCCCAAACTTTGCTGACTCTCGTAGACTCCAGCTCATATTCCATTGCTTTTGACCATTTATCATTAGAAGGGCACGAGAGAGCCTTTACATTTTTAGGCTCGTTTTCTTCTTTTATGAGCATCATAAATAGTTCACTGCCTTCAACATCAAATCATCAACAGGGAATCTTTTACGAGAACCACGTCTTATTTTTGATTTATCATTGTTCCCATTTAGATCAATGTTGCTCCCACCCGGATCAAGAACATTCATCATGTTCCCACTTGGGACAAGATCTGTGACCATCTCGCTCCCACTTGGAAAAAGATTCATTTTGTCACTTTCACTAAACGTAGAAGAATTACTTTCATTCGCATCTGATGATGAAGGAGATCTTTGATGAGAAACTAATTCATCATCTACTAAAATTCTCCCAATCGAAAGAAGTGATCTTTGTACTTCTTGATCCATTATCTCAAATAAGGCTAGGTCTTGACCTACCTCTCCCTTCTTAGGGAACTCATCCTCTAAGAATGTAAATCTCGTGATTCAAACTCAGTTACACTCACACTGTCTTGATAACCTATAAACACATAACCCTTTGAGGTTTTGTAGTATCTTATAAAGATGGTTTTCTTTCCCTTCCGACCTAATTTTCCATATTTGTGAGAGGAAACATGTATAGGAAGCACAACCCCAAGGTCTTAATACACTTAGTTCGGGTTGTCTTTCAGTCCATAACTCATATGGAGTAGTAGTAACTGACTTTACAAGAGTGGCAGTAAGCAACACATCACCCTAGTAACTAAATGGGAAGTTAGCTTGTGCTATAATTGACCTAACCATTTCTAGGAGCGTTATGTTTCTTCTCTCAGCAACACCATATTATTGTGGAGTATTTGGGATAATCAACTGATAAACTATTCCCTTTTCATTACATAAATTATTAAATTGGATTGATAAGTATTCACGACCACTGTCAGTTCGAAAAGCTTTTATATTCTTGTCTAATTGATTTTCCACTAAGCTCATATAGCGTTTGAAGCAAATTATAGCTTCTAATTTGTGGGAAATTAAATAGACATAACTGAAATAGGTATAGTCTTTAATAAATGTGATGAAATAACCCGTTCCATGCCTTGCCCTAACATTCATACGCCCGCGGATGTCCGAATGGACTAATTGCATAAAGGATATTCGGCTCTAGTCACCTGACCAAAAGGTTTTCTTGCAGATTTTACAGCTAGACAATTTTCACAAGTGAACAATTCTAATTGTTCAATGTTTGGAAAGCAACCCTTATTTTGCTAACATTTTCATTCTTTATTGCCCAATATGACCAAGTCTAGCATGCCATATGTTTACATCACCATAATATTTATGTAAAGAAACAAATATAGAAACACTAGTATTATTATTAAATGAATCATAATCCAAATCCATACTAATTAAACCTCTGGTCACATGACCAAAACCAAATAAAGTTGGGCCAAAAGTCAACTGGGCAGAATTGCCATGACAAAACAAGTCAAATCCTAGCTTAAGCAAAACTGAAACTAAATAACATTTCGCCGAATTACTGTTGCAAAGAAAACATCATGTAGTATTAGGTCTCAACCACCACGCAAGACTAACTTGCATTTACTGATCTCTTCAACAACAACTTTACTGTTGTTGCCTATATATATCCACTTTGCTCCACATGAAACTCACCGAAATTCAATAAAGGCACTGCATTCACAGGCTATATGGCATGTTGCTCCTGAGTCTACAATACATAAAAGATTAGAATCAGTTAGAAAAATAAAATTAGAAACACAAATTCACTAATTTGAGTATCGTGAAATGCCTTTCTTGGAGGCTTAGAGCAATCTCTTGCATAGTGACCCTTTTTGTCGCAATTATAATATTTCATTTTAGCAACTTTGACACGTTTAGGACGTTTGTTCTTGACTTTTTCAGCTTTTGTCCTTTTTGCATGCTGAGCTGGTTGAGCTTGAGGTGGCTCTCTATTCTTGCCCCAATTCCTTTTATTTGAATCACTCTTGGTTTTGGAGGTTTTTGACATGTGCAACTCAGCTATTGACTTTGCAGCCTCAAGTCATTCCTCATCTAACTCAAGCTGCCTCGGACATCTTCGAGAGTTGTGATTCACTCGTTATGGGTGAAATGCATTTTCATATGATCCTAAGAACTAGGTAAAGAGTGTATGATATCTTGGATTTGTTGTTCATCAATCAACACATGACCAACATCTTTCAACTCCTTGATCATATTTGTCATTTGCCTCAGATGTGTTTTCATTGAATATTCTGGGTGTTTCTTAGATGAATCAAATTTGATCGTTAAGGATCACAGTCTTGCAGTGGAACACGTACCAAACCGTTTCCTCAAAGCATTTTAAAGATCCATAGCTCTTTGGTGATCCTTAAACTCCCTTAGGATGTCATCATCCAAGGTGCTCAACAACGTAATGCGAGCAATGTAGTTCTTATTCTTCCAACTTTTATAGGCTTCATGCTCACGCTTATGCTGAGCAATGTTGCCTTCCTCGTGCTCATTAATGACACTGTTAATGGCCTACAAAGCCTATTGCTCATCTAGAATATATTGGACTTTCAAGATACAGGTTTCATAGTTGTCACTATTGAGTTTCCATCTTTTGTTGAGCCCGGTAACAATAATTTTCGAAGCAGTAGTCGGTCTTTTAACAAAATAAAAAATATTATGAGGATCATGTAAAATAAATAATGCAAGGCACGATGTTCTACATACATACATATTATGATACTAAGTGTCGATTGATTATGTTAATAAACACATATATTAATTATAGAGTCTAAAGTTCACTAGTTACCAATCATCATCCAAGTATGTTAAACAAATTAACAAATAAATATAATGTTAAACAATTAACATTTTAAAGCATGATAAATAAATTAACAGATAAATATAATGTTAAACAAATTAACTAATAAATACAATGTTAGACAAATTAACAAATAAACATAATATTTAAAAAATTAACATATAAATTTAATGCTAAACAAATTAACAAACAAGTTTAATGTTAAATTAATTAACATTTCAAGCAATTGAGATAATAAAACAATTATAGTTTTCATTAAAAGTATAAATACTGAAAGTTAAGTCCATGTGACTACTTTAATAATTTGAAAATTTATTTTAAAAAGAAAAAACCTATTGTAGATTTAATTTAGGCCATCAACCCAGTGGCGGAGGCAGGATCTTCACGAAGGGGGGTTCAATAACATTTCTTTCTAGCTAGTGGGAATTGAACCCATGACCTTATATAGATGTTGAACCCCCTTAACCACTAAACTACACATTTGGATTGTGTCAAGGGAGTTCAAAACTTAATAAATAGATTTTGCCTTATATATATAGTGTAATTTTTTGGCAAAAGGGGTTTGGGTGAACCCCCTTGCGCCCCTCTAAATCCGTCCCTGCATCAGCCCAATTAATATTGAGCAGAACATAGAGTAGGCTTTTAGCCCATAAAAATCTACCAACATAAAACAAAGGGATTTTTTCCTTCCTATACCATATATGAAACTTTATTACTGTCACGACCCCAGTTCACCCTCCATGAACATGTCGTAATGGCACCTAGTTCCTACAACTAGGTAAGCCTAACAATGCGTAATTTAATATAGCTTGCGGAAACATTTGATTAAACTAATCAAATCTAGAAGGAAACGATATATATAAGTGTCACTTGGCATTTACAACTCCAAACAGAATGCGGAAGTCTACAATCTCATCCCAAAACCCGGAAACTCACGGGAACCACAGGCTAATAGAAACGTAAAACACTGCTCTAACTCCAGAATGTCTAAACAACTGAAAGAAAAGATAAGCTAACTACTAAATCTGGAATAGAGTAGAGACTCCTAATCTGCGGATACGGCAGATATACCTCAAAGTCTCCGCTAGATCTCTCCGCCTCGATGATAGTACGCCTGGGTGGAGGAACCTGGGTCAGCACATGAAAAAAAACATGCGCAGAAGGGGCATGAGTACACCACAGCGGTACTCAGTAAGTGCCAAGCCTAACCTCGATTTGGTAGTGACGAGGAAGATCAGGACCCTACTGAGGTCAAATATAATAATAAATTAATAGTATGAAAGAAATGGCAGTAATAATGAGCACAACAGTGATATAAGAAGGGTCAACAAGGCAATAACAACTACACAATGAACAAAGTAAACACGGAATGTGTACAACTCAATGCCAGTGATAACAATGAGGATCTCCCAGGATACCATCCTGTAGTCCTTTTTCTCATCTATCCAGTGGATCTCCCGGGATACCGTCCCGTAGTCCATCACATATGTAAATCTGAAGGATCTCCTGAGATACCCTCTCGTAGTCCAACCATCAATATGCAGGGGGATGTATCATGAATCTAACCAGCAGTCCCAAAGTAAAAGTGCAAGGGGGATGTATCGGGAATCTAACCCGTAGTCCCAAAGTAAAAAAGCAGGGGGATCTACCGGGAATCGAACTCGTAGTCCCAAAGTAAACAAACAAGGGGGAGCTACCGGAATCCCACATCCGTAGTCCCAATATAAATGCGCAATCACAACCAGAAGATACACAGAAATGAAGTACAAAAGACAAGCAACAGGTAGTACTGGCCTAGCATGCTTCACGTAGTACAGTCAAGGCAACTTAAGCAATTAGGCAAGTTAGATCAACTAAACATGCTTTCCTAATCTAGCACAGTTTAAAATTGCAAGTAGAATAAAGCAAATATGAAAGAAACTCAATCTCAATATCTTAAGTAAAAACCGGATTTTCAACAACTGGATCAAGTATGCGCTCGTCACCTCGCCTACAAGGCACTCAAATACCAAATAACAAATCCTAAGGGGAAAGGTCCCCCACACATGGTTAGACAAGCCACTTACCTCGAATCGGCTCAAAAATCAACCAGAAACCACACCTTTGCCACGAGTATCCGACTCCAAATGGCCCAAATCTATTCAATTCAATTACATATCGTAAATAACATCTCAAGCAACTTATTCTACTATTAAATTCAAAGACAAGACGCGAAATTAGGTAAAATGACCAAAATGCCCTTCAGGCCAACATCTCATAATCGAATAACATTTACATTTTCAAAACCCTCGTACTCTCACGAGTCTAAACATATAAAAATCTCCCAAATCAAATGTCAAAAACTCACTCAAAACTCAAAATTTCGGCCTAAGAAGTTTCTTCCAATATTTTCCAATTTTGATCCTCAAATTTGAATTTAAAAGATGGATTTAACTATATAATGATGAAATATAACTGGAAGGGATTAAAGAAATGTTACCCAATAATCTCCTCTTCAAAACCCTCTCAAAATCGCCCTTCCCCGAGCTCAATTTGATTTTTCTAACTTTTGAAAACTAACCCTCGAAATCTATATATCTGAACAGGGATTTCCGCTTCTGCGGACCATTAACCGCTTATGCGGAAGAACAACCGCTTCTGCGATTTCCTTAAAATTCCCCAAATCCGCTTCTGCGGTTATTTCCTCGCAGATGCGGTCCCGCTTCTGCGGACCAACCACCGCATCTGGGAAAACTAAAAATCTTGACCAAAACCGATTCTGCGGTCCTCCATGCCACATCTGTGGAACCGCATCTGTGGAACCGTATCTGCGGTTCCCAAGCCGCAGATGCGGAAATACCAGAAGCAGCAAAGACTGATATTTCCAAACTTCCAAAATCCTTCCGTCAACCATCCGAAATCATCTCGAGACCCCCAGGGCCTCAACCAAAAGCACCAATAACACCTAATACCTCATTCAAACTTGTACCAATCCTTAAACCACCTAAAACAATGCCGGAAACTCGAATTAAACAAGGATTATTTTATCAAAATACACTTTCGATCAAAAACCTAACCAAAACACGTCCGAATGACCTGAAATTTTGTACACACATCCCAAATGACATGACGGAGCTACTGCAACTTCCAGAATTCCAATCCGACCCTCAAATGAAAAACTCACTATCGGACGGGAAACTTCAAAAATTCAAAAATTCAAAACTTCGGCATTTCAAGCCTAAATGAGCTACGGACTTCCAAAATACATTCCGAACACGCTCCCAACCCCGAAATCACCTAACGGAGCTAATGGAACTATTGGATTTCCATTCCGAAGTCGTCTTCACACTATTCCAACTACGGACCATTTTTCAACACTTAAGCTCTCATTTAGGGACTAAGTATCCCAAAACTCTCTGAAACCCAACTCTGAATGTCCTGGCAAACCAAAATAGCATAAATGAACTTAGGGGAAGCAGTTAATAGGGGATCGGGGCGTTAATTATTAAGATGACTGGCTGGGTCATCACATCCTCCTACACTTAAACATTCGTTCGTCCTCGAACGAGCATAGAGAACATACCTGAAGTAGTGAAAAGATGAGGGTGACTGCTGCGCATATCCTGCTCAGTCTCCCAAGTCGCCTCCTCGACCGGCTGACCCCGCCACTGAACCTTCACTTAAGCTATGTTCTTTGACCTCAACTTTCTGATCTGCCTGTCCAATATAGCCACTGGCTCCTCAACATAAGATAGATCCTTGTCCAACTGGATTGAACTGAAATCCAACACATGCGACGGGTCACCGTGATACCTTCGGAGCATCGAAACATGAAATACCGGATAAACTCCGGCCAAACAGGGAGGTAAAGCAAGCTCATAGACAACCTCCCTAACTCGCCTCATGATCTCAAAAGGGACAATAAACCTCGGAATCAACTTTCCTTTCTTCCCAAACCTCATGACGCCCTTCATAGGCAAAACCCGAAGCAGAACCCGCTCACCAACCATATATGAAACATCACGGACCTTCCTGTCCGCGTAGCTCTTCTGTCTGGACTGGGCTGTACGGAGTCTATCCTGAATTATCCTAACCTTCTCCAATGCATCCTGAACCAACTTTGTGCCCAATAGCCTGGCCTCACCCGGCTCAAACCAATCCACCGGAGATCTACACCTCCTACCATATAAGGCCTCGTACGGTTCCATCCGAATGCTGGACTGATAACTGTTGTTGTAAGAAAACTCCGCCAATGGCAATAAATGATCCCAAGACCCTCCAAACTCAATCACACACGCATGGAGCATATCCTCAAGAATCTGAATGGTGCGCTCGGATTGTCCGTCCATCTAGGGGTAAAATGTTGTGCTCAACTCCACCCGAGTGCCTAACTCCTGCTGCACTGCTCTCCAGAACCGCGATGTGAACTGAGTACCTCTGTCTAAAATAATAGAAACTGGAATACCATGCAGACGGACGATCTCTCGAATATAAATCTCCGTCAACCGCTCCGATGTTACATACAGGAATAAAATGAGCGGACTTGGTCAGCCGATCCATTATAACCCAAATGGAATCAAACTTCTTCAAGGTCCGTGGGAGTCTAGATACAAAGTCCATGGTGATGCACTCTCATTTCCACTCCGGAATCTCTATCTGCTGAAGCAACCCACCCGGGCGCTGATGCTCATATTTCACCTGCTGGCAGTTGAGGCATCTAGACACATAACCAACTATGTCTTTCTTCATCCGCCTCCACCGATAGTGCTGCCTCAAGTCATGATACATCTTCGCGGCACCCGGATGGATGGAATACCTCGAACTATGGGCCTCTGCTAGAATCAACTCCCAAAGGCCATCAACATTGGGCACACAAATCCGGCCCTGAACATCCATTGCCATAGGCCTCTCCGAAGCTGGTAAATATGCCAAACTACCCAAGCTCTTCGCCCGGCGAGTCAAGGCATCCGCCACCACATTGGCCTTGCCAGGGTGATACAGAATAGTAATGTCATAATCCTTCAGCAACACTAACCACCTCCTCTTACGCATATTTAGATCATTTTGCTTGAGTAACTGCTGCAAGCTCTAGTGGTCAGCACAGATCTTACAAGGCACGCCGTACAAATAATGACACCAGATCTTCAAGGCATGAACAATAGCAGCTAGATCAAGGTCGTGGATAGGGTAATTCTTTTCATGTATCTTTAACTGTCTGGACGCGTAGGCAATCACCCTACCGTCCTACATCAACACCGCTCCAAGGCCAACTCTCGAGGCATCACAATAGATAGTATAAGACCCCAAACCGGTAGGCAACATTAAGATTGGGGTTGTAGTCAAAGTTGTCTTGAGCTTCTGAAAGCTCGCCTCACACTCCTATGTCCATTGAAATGGGGCACCCTTCTGGGTCAATCTAGTCATAGGGGCCGCAACCGATGAAAAACCCTCCACGAAGCGACGGTAGTAGGCTGCCAAACTAAGGAAACTGTGAATCTCTGTAGCGGAGGACGGCCTAGGCCAACTCTGTACGGCATCTATCTTCCTTGTATCCACCCGAATGCCCTCACTCGAAATCACATGGCCTAAGAATGCCCCAGAACTCAGCCAAAACTCCCATTTTAAGAACTTTGCATATAACTTCTTATCCTTCAAGGTCTGAAGCACGGTCCTCATGTGCTGCTCATGATCTTCCCAACTCCGAGAATACACCAGAATATCATTAATAAAAATAATAACGAACGAGTCAAGATATGGTCTGAAAACACTGTGCATCAAATGCATGAAAGTTGTTGGGGCATTGGTCAGCCCAAATGACATAACAAGGAACTCGTAATGGCCGTACCGTATCTTGAAGGTAGTCTTCAGGATATCTGGCTCCCGAATCTTCAACTGATGGTAACATGAGTGCAAGTTAATCTTAGAAAACACTTATGCGCCCTGAAGCTGGTCAAACAGATCATCAATGCGAGGAAAAGGATAACGTTTCTTCACTGTAACTTTGTTCAACTGGCGATAATCAATACATATACGCATAGAACCATCCTTCTTCTTCACAAACAAGACAGGAGCACCCCACGGTAAAACACTGGGTCGAATAAAACCCTTACCAAGCAATTCCTGCAACTGATCCTTCAACCCATTCAACTCAAGAGGAGCCATACGATACGGAGGAATGGAAATAGGCTGAGTGCCCAGCAACAGATCAATTCCAAAATCAATGTCTTTATCAGGCGGTATGCCCGGAAGATCAACTGGAAACACATCGAGGTAATCCCATACCACTGAAACTGAATCAATAGAAGGGGTGTCAATACTAATATCTCTCACATAAGCTAAATACGCGACACACCCCTTCTCAACCATACGCTGAGCTTTAAGGAAAGAGATAACTCTACTGGGAGTGTGATCTAAAGTACCACTCCACTCAATACGCGGAATACCTGGCATAGCCAGTGTCACGGTCTTGGCATGACAATCAAGAATATCAAAATGGGGCAACAGCCAGTCCATGCCCAAAATAATGTCAAAATCAACCATACCGAGTAACAATAAATCCGCTCTGGTCTCAAAACCATAAATAGTAACCAAACATGACCGATAAATGCGGTCCACAACAAGAGAGTCTCCCACAGGAGTAGAAACATAAACGGGGGAACTCAAATAATCCCAAGGCACACCCAAATGCGGAGCAAAGTAAGAAGACATATAAGAATAAGTAGTGCCTCGATCGAATAGAACCAATGCCTCTTTGTGACAAACCAGTATAATACTTGTAATGACGGAGTCGGAGGCAACAACCTCAGTACGAGCAGGAATAGCATAATATCTATCACGGCCCCTCTCTCGAGGGTGACCTCTATCTCCTCGACCTTCGCCCCTAGCCGGTTGGGTAGGTGGGGTAGCAGCTGGAGCTATGATCATAGCCTGAGAACTCTGAGGAGCACGCTGTGGCTGAGCACTCTGTGAAGATGTACCCCTACCAAGTCTGGGGCAGTCCCTAACCATGTGGCGTGTATCACCACACTCGAAACAAACTTTGGGAGGACGCGATGGATGTGACTGACTAGGGCCAGGTCTGCTGAACTGACCCCTGGAAGTACCCCGTGCAGGAGGCGCGCTAGAAACTGGAGGTGCATAGTAAGGCTCCTGAGGTACAGGCGGAGCTGGAGCACTGCTGGGTGCTGGAAGAGCTAAATGGATGGGGCGACCCGCGTAACCTCTGCCATAACGACCTGCTAATAGGGTACGGGAACCAGAGTAGTGACCCGACTCTCGAGACCTCTTGGCCTCCCTCTCCTCTCACTCCCTGGTGAGCATATCCTCAATTTTCCTAGCAATGCTCATTACCTGCTGATAAGGAATGTCCATCTCCAACTCTCGAGCCATGCTAGATCTGATGGGTGGGATAAGACCCTCAATGAACCTGCGGACTCTCTCCCGAGCTGTAACAACCAAAGCCGGTGCATGCCTGGCTAACTTGGTATAACGGATAGCATACTCCGAAACGGTCAGAGCACCCTGGCGCAAATGCTCAAACTCTGCGCGCCATGCATCCCTGAGACTCTAGGGGACAAACTCCCTCATGAACATATCCGAGAACTGGGTCGAAGTAAGTGAAGTAGCCTCAACTGACATGTCTATCTCATAAGTGCGCCACCAATCGTAGGCAGCTCCCCAAAGCTAAAAAGCAGTGAAAGAAACCCCGCTGGACTCCACTATGCCCATAGTGCGAAGAATAAGATGACACTTCTCTAGAAATCCCAAGGCATCATCTAATGCTAATCCACCGAACACTGGGGGATCATACTTCTTGAACCTCTCAAGCCTCCGTTGCTCGTCCTCTGAAGCAGCTGACCCATCCTCGGGCTGAACTGGCGCTGCAGGCGGTGCGGGAATAATCTCGGGAGCCTGCTCAACCTGCACTCACTGCTCAGGAGTGCAGACGGCGGGAGTCTGTGCTCCTCCCCCGGCTTGGGATATGGCTGCAGCAAGGGGAAGCAAACCTACCTAAGCCAAGGTAGTGTACATACTCATGAACTGAGCCAAAGTCTCCTGGAGAGCTGGAGTAGTAGTGGCAGTAGTAGGCATGCCAGGTGCCTGGACTCTGGCTAGATCTGCTGGTGGTGCCTCGGCGGTAGCTCGCGCAGGTGCTCTGGCTGCACCACGTGCGCTTCCTCGACCTCTCCCCCGGCCCCGACCTCCGACGGCTGCAGTAGGGGGCGCGGGTGCCTGATCGTCTCGAGTAGCACATGTCCTCACCATCTGTGAGAGAATAGAAGATTGAAGTTTAGAATTGGTGTCAAAAATATCGCACGAAAAGGAATTCAAATGAAATGAAGATTTTTCCTAAATAGTTACATAGCCTCACGTAGATAAGTACAAACGTCTCCGTACCGATCAGCGAGACTCTAATAAACTGGCCTGTGTTCCGTGACTCCTATGAACCTAGAGCTCTGATACCAACTTGTCACGACCCTAGTTCACCCTCCATGAACATGTCGTAATGGCACCTAGTTCCTACAACTAGGTAAGCCTAACAATGCGGAATTTAATATAGCTTGCGGAAATATTTAATTAAACTAAGCAAATCTAGAAGGAAACGATATATTTAAGTGCTACTTGGCATGTACAACTCTAAACAGAATGCGGAAGTCTACAATCTCATCCCAAAACCCGGAAACTCACGAGAACCACAGGCTAATAGAAACGTAAAACGCTGCTCTAACTCCAGAATGTCTAAACAACTGAAAGAAAAGATAAGCTAACTATTAAAGATGGAATAGAGTAGAGACTCCTGATCTGCGGACGTGGCAGATATACCTCAAAGTCTCCGCTAAATCTCTCCGCCTCGATGATAGTATGCCTGGGTGGAGGAACCTGGGTCTGCACATGAAAAAAAACATGCGTAGAAGGTGCATGAGTACACCACAGCGGTACTCAGTAAGTGCCAAGCCTAACCTCGGTTGGGTAGTGATGAGGAAGGTCAGGGCCCTACTGAGGTAAAATATAATAATAAATTAACAGTATGAAAGAAATGGCAGTAATAATGAGCACAACAGTGAGATAAGACATCTTAACAAGGCAATAACAACTACACAATGAACAAAGTAAACACGAAATGTGTACAGCTCAATACTAGTGATAACAATGAAGATCTCCTAGGATACCTTCCTGTAGTCTTTTTTCTCATAAGTCCAGTGGATCTCCCGGGATACCATCCCGTAGTCCATCACATATGTAAATCTGAAGGATCTCTCGAGATACCGTTCCATAGTCCAACCATCAATATGTAGAGAGATCTATCAGGAATCTATCCCGCAGTCCCGAAGTAAAAGTGCAAGGGGGATCTATCGGGAATCTAACCCACAATCCCAAAATAAAAAATGCAGGGGGATCTACCAGGAATCGAATCCGTAGTCCTAAAGTAAACAAACAAGGGGGAGCTACCGGGATCCCACATCCATAGTCTCAATATAGATGCGCAATCACAACCAGAAGCTACACAGAAATGAAGTACAACAGACAAGGAACAGGTAGTATTGTCCTAGCATGTTTCACGTACTACAGTCAAGGCAACTTAAGCAATTAGGCAAGTTAAATCAACTAAACATGATTTCCTAATCTAGCACATGTTAAAATTGCAAGTAGAATAAAGCAAATATGAAAGAAACTCAATCTCAATATCTTAAGTAAAAATCGGATTTTCAACAATTGGCTCAAGTACACGCTCGTCACCTCGCATACAAGGCACTCAAATACCAAATAACAAATCCTAAGGAGAAAGGTCCTCCACACAAGGTTAGACAAGCTACTTACCTCGAACCGGCTCAAACATCATCTAGAAACCACGCCTTTGCCACGAGTATACGACTCCAAATGGTCCAAATCTATTCAATTCAATTACATATCGTAAATAACATCTTAAGCAACTGTTTCTACTATTAAATTCAAGACAAGACACGAAATTAGGTAAAATAACCAAAATTCCCTTCAAGACAACGTCTTAGAATTGAATAACTTTTACATTTTCAGAACCCTCGTACTTTTACGAGTCTAACCACATAAAAATCTCCCAAATCAAATACCAAAAACTCGCTTAAAACTCAGAATTTTGGCCTAAGAAGTTTCTTCCATTTTTTTCCAATTTTAATCCTCAAATTCGAATTTAAAATATGGATTTAACTATATAATGATGGAATATAACTAGAAGGGATTAAAGAAATGTTACCCAATAATCTCCTCTTCAAAACCCTCTCAAAAACGCCCTTCCCCGAGCTCAATTTGATTTTTCTAACTTTTGAAAACTAACCCTCGAAATCTCTATATCTGAACATGGATTTCCACTTCTGCGGACCATTAACCGCTTAAGCGATTCCGCTTATGCAGAAGAACAACCGCTTCTGCGGTTTCCTTAAAATGTCCCAAATCCGCTTCTGCGGTTATTTCCTCGCAGATGTGGTCCCGCTTCTGCGGACCAACCACCGCATCTGCAGAAACTAAAAATCTTGACCAAAACTGCTTCTGCGGTCCTCCACACCGCATCTGCAGAACCGCATTTGCGGTTCCCAAGCCGCAGATCCAGAAATACTAGAAGCAGCAAAGACTCATATTTCCAAACTTCCAAAATCCTTCCGTCAACCATCCGAAATCATCCCGAGGCCCCCGAGATCTCAACCAAAAGCACCAATAACACCTAATACCTCATTAAAACTTGTACCAATCCTTAAACCACCTAAACCAACGCCGTAAACTCGAATTAAACAAGGATTTGAACCTAAGAACTTCAAATATTATCAAAATACACTTTCGATCAAAAACCTAACCAAAACACATCCGAATGACCTGAAATTTTACACACACATCCCAAATGACATGACGGAGCTACTGCAACTTCCAGAATTCCAATTCGACCCTCGGATCAAAAACTCACTATCGGGCCGAAAACTTCAAAAATTCAAACTTCGGCATTTCAAGCCTAAATGAGCTACGGACTTCCAAAATACATTCCGAACATGCTCCCAACCCCGAAATCACCTAACGGAGCTAACAGAACCATCGAATTTTTATTCTGAGGTCGTCTTCACACTATTCTGGCTACGAACCATTTTTCAATGCTTAAGCTCTCATTTAGGGACTAAGTGTCCCAAAATCTCTGAAACCCAACACCGAATGTCCCGGCAAACCAAAAAAGAAGAAATGAACTTAGGGGAAGCAGTTAATAAGGGATCGGGGCATTAATTCTTCATACGACCGGCCGGGTCATCACAATTACCAAATATGTGCATAGTATCTAAATTACCCGCCCAGTCCACAGTTTTCCTACATTTTTTGTACCATTCATTTATCAGGTACTAAAAGGGCAGAATATTCCCTTAAAAATGCGCTAAAAATTAGAAAAGAATCTTGGGATTGATTGATTCTACATTAAATTCAAGTTTTGAAACGGAAAGAAGATTTCTCATCTGCGTATTTTTCTCTTAAACTACAATTCAAAAATTAAAAAAAAAGTACGAACAGCATCAAAAAGTATGAATAGATTCAACTACTAACTGCTTCGACAAACTGAATTCAAATTGTAGAATTCAAATTTTCGAGATAACAACTCAAAATTGCTATATTCTGTTCTTCGTCGTTTTCAGAAATCAAATTGTCGATCATATATCTATTCTTCATCTTTTCTTCTCTCAATCTAGAAATACAAAAGAACATCAACAACTACAAGCAATCATATCCAAAATCGCAATCATGCTACAATGAATAGGAATTGGGATAACAATGGCAAATTTAGAGATTTTGAAGTTGATGCCATTGTGGTAGATGAGAATGCAAGCTACAGTATTCTGATTTCTACAATTGCAGAATAACTATCCATTGATACTTCAGAAAAAATTGTAGAAATCAAATACATCGTGAATGACAATTGTCCCCCAATTGAGATTAGGAATGATATGGGGGTTCGTGTGTATATGGAGACCAAAAAGGAGAATAAAAACTTAGGTTCATATATGTTATGTATAGGTGTACGAGATTTCAATATGGAATTGGCAATCACCAACGATAACACAAGTGCAGGTTTGTGTAGTTCGAAATTGCATAGAATTATGGTTTTACAATATTATCTACAAATTTACTACATTTATCTACAATTAAACTACAATTCAACTTATTGAAATAGTAAATCAGTGTTGTTTTCAAAATTATCTACAAATTTACTACATTTATACGATAAAATACACTACAATCTATAATTAGAAATTGTTGTTTTCAAAATGTTGTCTTCAAATAAAACTACAATCTATGTTTAGAACAAAATCTAGTCAAATAAAGTATAAATCAGTTTAATTATGTACGAAGCAGTATTGTTTTCATAATTTTCTACAAATTGCAACAGTTATACCACAATGTAACTACAAAGGTCTGACATCCTAAAATGGATGACTACAAATTTTCACTATAACTACAAAATATTTACAAAGATTCTACAAAATTATAACGGTTAAGAGTCTGATTTGCCCTTCTACTATTATAAATAGGCCTTATTTATCCTTCGTTTGAGTTGTGACGACCCAAAGGGGTCATCACCGGATTTTTCCCTTTTTCCGTGCTTTTGAGGCCTTGAAAACCTCACTTATAGTTGCCTGGATTTGCATGTGCAGTCCAGACGCGTAGCCGGAAAGTTTTTATGTTGAAATATGTGAAATCTTTGGGGAAAAAAAGGTTGAAGAAATTTTGATATTAATATGATTAAAGTTGACTTCGGTCAACATTTTTTGTAAACGGACCCGGACCCGTGATTTGATTGTCCCGGAAGGTCCGAAGAAAAATATGGGACTCGGGCATGTGCCCGGAGTCGAAATCCGAGGTCTAGAACCCGAGTAAAAGAATTTTTTTCTGTTAAATTGTATTTTTGAAATTATTAAGGAAAATGGAAATAAAAATTGATTAAAAGACTATGGTATCGGGTAGGGGTGTTCAAACGAACAGGAAAACCGCACCAAACCGAAAAACCAAATCAAACCGATTAAAAAACCCGACTAGGTTTGGTTTGCCTTGGTTTGGTATTGAGTAAAAAAATCCGAACCAAACCGACATATAAATATATAAATTTTATTTATATTTTTAAGAGTTTATAGTAATTTTTTTTTAGAAAATGTAGAAATATTTGGGATCCTCTCATGTATTAACCCTGAAAGCGTAAATTAACAAAAAATTATTGTTAGACGACTAAGAAAATAACTATCATGTGTTACTAAAAAAATTCTCCCATTAGAATATTTTAATAGATCATATGTTTGTCAATTTTTTCCATATTTACTAAACATATATTCACTTATCAAAG
>MU766044.1:20686-66127 GCA_026770625.1 Nicotiana glauca | reverse complement strand
TTAAGTTTAAAAAAGAACTCTACATCTCAATTAAAATCTACATGTGAATATATTAAATCTAGGAAAGTCAAGGATCTTTGTAGTAACAGAAAATGAACCTGAAATAGAAGTTGATCGTTGCTGGAGCTTAGTTCATTCAGTTGGTTTTTTAACAATCATAAGAACAATCATAAGAACGCTAAAGTTCTCTATATATAATGGCTATGTTAACTGCTGAGAAATTGGAAAATGTGAAGCATTGGGGAGATGTGAAGTAGTGGGGAGAAAAATGAGGATTGTTGATGGTAGTGGGAAAACCTGTGTAAAAAATGGTAATTGAAACCACTGCTTATTCAAAAATCTGAAAAAGAAAACTGTGAGTATAACAAAAAATTTGACAGCAATCGAAAAAATAGGATAATTCAAAGGATAAGGCCACAGATGCTTAAAATTTATCTATAACCATCCTCAATTATTTTTTTCACCCAGCAAATTAGTACAGAAAAGTCCCCATTTTAAGTATCACAAGACACATATTCCATCAGTTTCTAACCCCAGATGGCTTTCAATTACAGAAGTCATTGCTAAAAGAAAATTCTATGCTTAAAGAGAAAACATCTCCCAGAATGCAAATTACTAAAAGGTTGTTTTGTTTTTCCGCTAAAATGGGAGTAGAGATAGAAGAAGAGCACGGGAGTTAATTGTATGCGATAAAACGACGGCAAGGAGTTAGAGATTGATGAAGCAAAATTTTGTTTTATTTATTTGATTTAACCAAAGCGCCACAACTAATTATGTGCTACATATACTTTATCTAGGACTTCCAAACACCCTGACATACAGCTCAAAACAGAGTTGCGGTCATAGAATTCACTAACAATACGGCAGAGAAGCAACATCAAAATCAATCGCAAAAGGAATTTAGGAGTGTGAGCATATCAAGTCCATGGGGCATGTATGTCTATAATTACTATAGTATTGAAAAATTCACAAAGCCGATACTGTGTTGATAAGAAGTCGTATTTTATTTCAGAAAGAAGCTTACTAAAGAAGCCAATGAAAGCATGCAAATTCTTGTAACATCAGAGTAAAACTTTACAACTTTTGATCAACACAGTCATTTATATCTTCTAAAAACTATATGAACAAAATGTTCAGCTTGCGAGCATAAAGTTATAACCTCAGACACACTTATCAGTTATAAAGAAGGATTGACATGCCTTTCAGACATTCAGTAATATTATGTTTTATTACTTTTAAAATTTAGTTATTCAAGAGAAGCTGTTAATTTGCAGATATATTAAAACACGACCCTGACAGAGAAATCTGCATTTAGAAGGAATATAACACGTTAACTGAAGAAAATATGTAGAACCTATAAGCTTATTTTTCAAAGAGAAGATAGCAATAGGACATCGGAATCCTACACTACACCTATCAAACAACTCAGAGAAGCTTGTTCTTCCTAATAGGACAACGTTTTCACACAATATTCACAGCATAAAGAAACAAATTTAAGAGGAACAATAAAGTTACACTTTCAGCAGTAATTATTTGAGTTATATAGGGAAAACAGATACTTGTTATAAAAAAATATTGCAATCTTGTTTCTATAAAAGAGAAACTTAAACTAAACAAAGATTTCCAAGTTCATCACATGATAGAATACACCAAAATATATAGCTGTAAAAGGACCTCAGCATGGAAAAAAATGAGGAGCAAAATTTAGTTTTATTTATTTGATTTAACCAAAGCGCCACAACTAAATATGTGCTACATATACTTTATCTTGGTTTAGAATTTTCTGTGATGTTACTGGATGTTTTAACTTCTTTTTTTTTTCAACAAATACTAACTTGTAGAACTTACACTAAAATAGATAGCCCTACAGCTTGAACAATTGAAATTATAATCAACACAAGTTACTAAAAATTGGAATCTGCAAAAAATAAGAAGATGCTCCGAAAGGGAACAGGAGTGGCAGCTTAGTAAATGAAAAAAAAATCATTAGAACCTAAATCATTCTTCGAATTGAAATGTCATTTCCCAGTGGTACTAAATGATGAGGGATTACATATAGCAAGAAAACAAACATTCAGCAAAAAGAAAAAGTATAAACTCATCTTACAAACTCGGTGGATCATAGAAGAGTTGAGTCTACACTTAGAATTTTCTCTCTTTTTATAAACCACATAACGTAGGAACTAAACAACTATTCCCATTAATTTTAACACAAACCCTTGTAAATCAAAATAAAACCATGAATTACATTTAGATTTGAAGAGAAAAAATGCAGTAATACAATTTATTTGTTGTCCTCTAAAACATATGGACCACTACTTGTAATGTTTGTAAATGCTAAACTTATTTTACAATACATAAAATTATAGAAATAAATATGAATTTTTGCAAATTTTAAAATGAAACACAATTTAAATTAATACTACATAAGTTAGGTTACTCACTTGCATGCACTCCACTAATTGGCCAATTGTTTTAACTTGAACAATGCCCTTCTTCAACTCATCCGAGACTAAGTAACTTTGTTGTGAGATGGTTTGAGTCAGCCTCTCCGAGTTATTGTCCCGTACAGAAAGCAATCTGTGTTTATGAATGAGTAAAACAGTTAGATGTTTACTTTGAAAATATTATTTCAGTATATAAGCATTCTAATGTTATATAAAAAAATTAATGTATATGTATATTTATTGAACCGTGTTTTAAATTCATCAGATTGAGGAAAACTTTGATTAATCCACAGCTTTGATGCATTCCATGTATTGCGCACAGAATATGAATCTACAAAACAACGTTTGTGTAAGATATAATGAATAACTCTCACTCTGTTTACTCGTCATCTTCTAGTTCAACATCCATAAACTTCCTAGCAATTCCGCCTTGGTTTTGCGTTTTTACCTCACTAAAATTGACAATTTCTCCGATGACATCTAAAGAAAAATAAATTGTTAAAATAAATAGTAGATAAATGTATAATTAGAAATGTAACATAAAAGTTATATTACCAAATAATTCAGTCTCGTTCACGTCAACCTTATTTATCAATTCATCATATGGTCGCAAATCAAAGATATTCATTGGGAATAGTGGGTCAGTTGTTTCAGACAATATTGTCCGTTGAGTAAACGTCAGCCTCAACCTATGTTTCGTGCTGTTGAACTTCTCCTTATTATGACAAACGATAAAGTTTGCCATATTATATAATCCAA
The DNA here is from genome assembly GCA_026770625.1 of Nicotiana glauca. NCBI lineage: Eukaryota > Viridiplantae > Streptophyta > Magnoliopsida > Solanales > Solanaceae > Nicotiana > Nicotiana glauca. The sequence continues at coordinate 62,921 of MU766044.1, read as the reverse complement.
GCTCAGTAATTTGTGTTTTGAAAAGATGCAAAACTGACTTGCCAATAGAAGCACTTATCCGATCGCCATACAAAAATAAATATATTACTTAACAGAGAGTACAAATTTATAGTAATACTAATTTATACATTAAATAATGTGTGGATACTACTTTATAGTTTTACCACATATTAACCTTTGACATCATTTGTAAATTAGATTTTTTGATCGTCTGCAATAATTATGAGCGAATAAGACCAATCTCAAGGGACGAAAAAGAAATAACCATACACAAAATCAATTTCTCCATGTAAAAATAAGTGCTCAATATGGCATTAACCCAAAAACTTCACTGCTGCTTTTGACAATCATATAAGATGACTCAGTTGTCCACATAATACCATGGTAGTGACATAGTTACATCACCTCACTTATTCTACGTAGGCAAAAAGATCACAAACACTACACAGAATATTATGTAATTATTGGTAAAGATCCATTATGTGTCATGAAGATTCATATTGATGTTATTTTTTTACATCATTCATTTTCCTACTTAACATTTAATGAAAACAAAAAAAATAAACTTGATTCTCCATTCTATCAGAAGTTAGACTCTTGTAATGAACACAAATAAATCCTGCAGTTAATATCCTTTCATGGGAATGAAAACTGTAAAATTAAAGATTTCAGAAATAGTAATAAACAATAATCAAGTACCATTATTTGCGTCAAAGAGAAAGAAACAAAATTTCGAGGAGCAAGTAATAAGCGGAACAAAATAAATCAGATAACTTATTTTCAACAATTACTTCTATGATATAATGATATAGCAATTTGGAGGAGCAAAACAAATATATGTATAATGAAATAACAATTCCGAAAATGAAACCGAATTAGCAAGGTAAAAAAATAGTTAAAATACCTTTTCATCTTGTAGAACCAATTCAATCGAGAAAATAGTGCCTGGATTAAAACGATCCGGTACTTCCCACAAACGGACAACACGAACTTTTAACTTACATTGCATCTTCAAAATAGTTATATCCTTGATGAAATCAATGTGAGTAGCCATCTTTTGCATAGGACGTAAGTTTTGTAGAAATCTTGATATAAGAATGAACATTAGGATTGAAGATTGTGTAGTTGTGGAAGATATATGTATTTCGACTTTTGTACAGTTGCAACACAGACGTGTAAATCACAGTTGAAGCAACGAATTTCGTGGGAAAGTGGGTTGAAGCTATCGTGGTTTTCCAGCGATAATTTAGGTTAAGTTTAAGAGAAGATGGAACGGCAGTTTAAAAGTCACGGTTAGGAAGGATTTTGAAAGGTTTTGATTTTTATTTTATTTCACCTTTCAAGAAATTTAAAAATTAAATGAAAAAACTATGTATAATACAGAAGGATTTCAAGCATCACGGTTATGAAGGCAGTTGAAGCGTTTAGATTTTAAAAAAAATATATATATAATCTTCCTACCCTAATCCTAATCAAAATAAAATTGTAATTCCTATTTTTTACTTCATATAAATTTGGAACAAAAGTCACGGTTATAAAGCAATATTAACCGTTTTGATTTACAATAAAAAAAATATATATTCTTCCTATCCTAATCCTAATCAAAATAAAATTGTAATTCCTATTTTTTACTTCATATAAATTTGGAACAAAAGTCACGGTTATAAAGCAATATTAACCGTTTTGATTTACAATAAAAAAAATATATATTCTTCCTATCCTAATCCTAATCAAAATAAAATTGTAATTCCTATTTTTTACTTCATATAAATTTGGAACAAAAGTCACGGTTATAAAGCAATATTAACCGTTTTGATTTACAATAAAAAAAATATATATTCTTCCTATCCTAATCCTAATCAAAATAAAATTGTAATTCCTATTTTTTACTTCATATAAATTTGGAACAAAAGTCACGGTTATAAAGCAATATTAACCGTTTTGATTTACAATAAAAAAAATATATATTCTTCCTATCCTAATCCTAATCAAAATAAAATTGTAATTCCTATTTTTTACTTCATATAAATTTGGAACAAAAGTCACGGTTATAAAGCAATATTAACCGTTTTGATTTACAATAAAAAAAATATATATTCTTCCTATCCTAATCCTAATCAAAATAAATTTGTAACTCCTTTTTTTAACTTCCTATAAATTTGGAACAAAACTCACGGTATGAAGGAATGGGTAGCTTTTTGATTTAAAATAAATTAAATTACTCTTCCTATCCTAATCCTAATCAAAATCAAATTGTATTTGGTTTTTTTTAATTCGTAAAAATTAAGAACAAAAGTGACGGTTTTGAAGGAATGGCATCAGTTTTGATTTTTTTTTTTTAAAATGAAATTTAGTCTTCCAATTGTAATCCTAATGAAAATAAAATTGTATTTCTTTTTTTTTTTAAATTCCTATAAAGTAGGAACAATGTCTTAATGCGCAACGTGTCATTGCCTGGTTGTGACACTTGGCTTCATGAGAAGCTTTTGTCTTTGGCTTTTAATTATAGATAGATTATCTATATTATTATAAAAGTACGAATAATTTAGGCTAAATATTGCACGACTAAAATATACCCAAAATATTGATTAACTTTTATAACCTTAAATATTTTTATAATTTAAGAATATAATTGTAAATCACCTAAGACTTAAGTTGTTTTTCGATATAAGCTATACATAATACCCTTAAAATATTTAGCGTCAAACCTAACAAGGAAAGGAAACAACAAGAAATAGCGTACGTTAGGATAAAGATTTGTAGTGGGATAAGGGCTTAACTCACGCTAAAAATATGCCAGCTGTAATTCTATTGTTTTTGGGACATACAAGATACACCTCCTATCCTTCGTTCTTCAAATAGTAGAAAATATTATATTGGGTATAAAATGTGAAAAAATTAATAATAAATGTAGAGAAATAATTTTAAAAGGCTTACGAACCAAATTGTTGCAGCTGATACATATCTTGTTCTCTAGAAGCCTTAAAAACCCCACTAATGATCTTTCTTGTTCTTTCTTCTTCTATTCAGTTGAACATATTAATAATCTTCTACAATTTCAACCCTTAATTCCTTGTTCAATCAAATAAATAAAAAGGAGCAAACTAAAATTCTAAGACAAAAATTATCAAATCTTTCGGTACTTCATGATCTTGAAGCTAATAAATCCAACGGAATTTTTTTGTGTCATATTTCTATTTTCCCGTAAACGGTACAGTTAAATTTATAACGTGATTTATAGACAGACGAATCGATTTGATCTCTAAATGATAAATAAATCAAATAAAATACAAAATTTAGCATTGAAATTGAGATAAGACGGCAAATAACTTGGTTCCGGGAGCAGAGCTTCCGAAGGCAGAAATACGAATATCAATAGACAGGAAATAAAGTGCTACAAATTTAGTACTATACTATATTATTTCCGCACCTCACAAAATATACTACTTACTCCCTCCGGTCACTTTTACTTGGCACGTTTTAATTTTTCACACCCCTTTAGAAATAATAAAATAAAGTGTATAATTTACCATGATATACATATTAATTGATGCATATTTTATTGGATTTGAGAAAATAATTTGGAACGAGTAATAAATATTATGGGTGAAACAGGAAAAAATATATTGTCTTTTCTTTGTATGCGTAAAGTATCAAGTAAAAGTGAATATCTATTTTTAGTATACATACTAAGTAAAACTAACAAGAGGGAGTACAATATAGTTATGAAACATCTAATAATTCACTAAGCTCCATACAAAAATGCATGCATGATAGTATATATGAGTGCTAAAAATAAATCAAATAAACTATCAGAGAAATGAAGATTGCAGATTTCAAAATTAATAGCTCAATAACGATTATGAAGGTAAAATTTTTCAAAATTTTATAAAATAATTATACTGCTTTATTGAGTGTGTAAAACCTGACAAATTAACTTTTATGTACACATGATACATAAATGGTAGAATGCACGTACGGATAACAATATTTACAAACAAAGGTGATCATTGATGTTCTTTTTGCCAAAAAAGGCTACATAAAAGTGAATGTTAAAAATAAATTGCTAATTGCAGCAGTTGTAGAACAAAAACGTCGATTACGAGAAAAGATAATTTATGTAAACTCTTTCACTTCCTTTCTGTATATGATTTTCTCATGAATTAAGTTTGATGTTTTCATTATTAACGTGCAACGCGTGTTTATAGAAACTAGTTATTGTAAAAGTATGAATATTGAAACACTTAATGTTGAATGATAAATATATTCTTAAAATGTTAGTTGACTTTTATACCCTTAAAATTTGAATTCTTTTTAGGAAAACCCAATACCATAGTGGGTAAAATTGTACAATTTAGAATTTTGCTTGTAATAAAACTCTAAAATCAACCAAGATTTTTTTAAAATCGCCGCCACTACATAAAGGAGGCATACCTTATTTGTAATGGATTCTAATTCAATTACACCTTATAACTCTATGTCCTTTATATAAGGAAAACTATTTGTTTATTATCAGACGAGGCATAAACGAGTTATTAACGAATTATTTGTAAGATACGTGCATAATTTTTTATTTAAACTTTGAGAATTGTCATTCATTGTTCAATATATTATTTTTTTGATTAAACGGGAATAATATATATTAATAACTAGTTGTTGCGTACATAGCTTTCATAGTTAGTTTGTGTTATTAAGGACACTTCGATTTCTCAAGCTTGCTAGGATATTTCAAGCATTATAAGATAAAGTCTTAATACAAACATAGAGTTCCTTTGGTCACTTTCTACTATAGAGTTTACGTAGCATGGTGGTAATAAAAAAAGGTTTTGGAAAATCACGATCTCTTGTAGAAATTACGAAGCAAAATTAACGAACTCATACTTAAGTGATCGATAAATCATAAATATAACTTAAAGCGTCTCCTTAGAATTTAATTAGGCCAATAAATATACTCACGAGACAATGCTATGAATTCCTATCCAAATTGAGAGTCATTTAGCAAAAAGTTTCCTTTGCAAACAATAAAAAGAAAGTAGAATATATAACAGCTCATAAGGATATGATGTGAGAATAAACCATGTTGGAATCCAATTCATGTCTTATATTAGTAAAAATTTACTAACAGAGACATCCATATAATTACCAATTAAGTAAATAACATACTTGTCTTATATCAAGAACCAATACAATATAAGTAAATAACACTATATAATAGTCTATAAAAGAGAATTTATCATACTTTTCATACCTCTGAGTACCCTTAACCGCATGCTCTCAATAACTTATCGATTTAAGAAGTCGAGACAGTCCAAAAATGTTATCTTAACGGACATTATTTGGAAAAGAAGTTTCTATAATTTGGGAGTATACAAATACAGTGGCAATATAAGAATTAAAAAATCAGTAAACTTTGATTCAGACATATCCTGCACCAATAAAAAAGAATAAGAAACTTATATAATGACACACCTTACCTTATATTCTAAAGATTTTAAACATAAATACTTTTACAAGGAAGTTTAAAGGTCCTACTTTCATTGAAATTCAAGAAGATGAAAAAAGAATTGGTTTCTGCATTTGTTCAAACTGGGAAGGCCTAGGATCCTCTCATATGCTTTAGTCAAATACACAATTAATTGATCAATTACGCATATTTGATTCATATCACAATTAGAAGTGAAGCAACTTTGTGGGAGTTTAAGCGTTTGTGTATATTTACTCCCTTGCTATTTGACCCATTTTACTATTAGAACTAATATTATAGTGTAACCGAAAAAGAATTTTGGGTAATATTATTTTGAATATTTACAGTTACATCTACCTTTAACTTGCTTCATTATGCAAATATTTTAGGGCATAAAAGTCAATCAATATTTCAGGAATATTTTAATCGTTCAACATTTAACATAAATTATTCGTGCTTTTATAATGGGCGAAATGGCTTCCTAGCCACTTAAACTTGTCGGGTTTTTTAAAGCCGATACATAAACTTATAACTTTCCCATCTGAACACTCGAACTCGTTTTTCCCATAACTAATAAACACATCTGACCATTGACCATATGCGCGTGTATTACACATACACATACATGTCTATCTAGTCAGCAAATGACCAATAAATTTCTTACACGTAAGGGCACGAAAAGTCAAGCAGCAGCTCCTTCTCTTTGACTGCTTTAGCGTTCCTCTGGAATGTGACGTTTAGTTTTTTCCACCAAACCAAACATAAGATGACCACTTTCCCAAAGGCAGAAGAGATTGTGCTCTTCTTCCTCGGTTGAGAAAATGAAAACAACACAATTTCCATCTTTACTCAGAAACACCTCCTTTTCAGTCTTCATTTTGCTACAGTTATCAATCTTTTCGCTCCATTCTGCAACATCCATTAAAGAGCAAGAAGCTCAACAACAAGTTGGCTATGGTTACTCAATCACATCTACCGCCTTAGATTCCTCTAGAAATTCACTTTTTGCTCATCAACAACTCTTCAGTTTTTGGGCATGATATTCAGAATCTTATCCTCATCGCCAGGTGATTTTTCTACTTTTGGTTAAGATTTAAGAACATATAATGTTTATCTTCTCTTTTTTCCGAGAAAGGAAATTCAAGCTAATTCCAACGCTCCTAGCAACAGAAGAACGCCTATCTCTGCTCCTTTTTCTTCCCTTCACCACACAACAATCCACCTAATCAATTTTCTTCCTCAATCAAAAATCGAGGTTGCTGTTAGGAGGTTTATCGTGGTTCAATTTCGTAATTTTCTAAATGTTTTAGTTCAATGAATCTATTACTATACAAAAGCAGAAGCCAACCTTGGAATTTCAGAGAGAATCTGAAGGCCCTCAAATACTTTCCGAGCAAATCAATCGAAATAAATCAAGGGTAAATCATAGTCAATCATAATTAATTACTGAACCAGAAAACAAATTTGAGATATATGAATAATCAATTGGAGAATGATATAAACGGGATTTTATTCATCACAGTAGCTTGACCTGCCTCTCCTTAAAGAGGTTTAAGATCTTACATTTGTCTTGTTCATTGCCCCATTCATGGAGCGTATCCCTCCATTTTTATGTTTTTTTTGAGTCGTGTAGAAGAAGAAGCCCCCTTTGAAGGTTCTCTTTCTTGGTATTTATAGCTTAAAGCTCTGTGAACTGGTTATGAGTTGTCGTAGTTTAGTCAAGGAGATATCCTCTTGTCGCGAAAGGGTTGTGACCCCCTTGTTCGCCTTAAGAACAGCTGTCATGAGTTAAGAGTCAATTGCATTGACCATTCGTTATAAGTTGGTTAGGACGGGGCTAGCCCCGTGGCTGTCGTATGGTCAGATTTTTACTAATACAGTTAGTCTCTCCGTTCGTCGGGGCCATGCTTGTGCCGACCTCAGCGGACGGATAGTGTGGCGTAATCAGGAGGAGCCGGACTCGCCTTTCATTTATTAATGGCGTTAAAAATTCCGAGACGACCCGGGGGCGCCTTTTCGGTGTTTACGTACCGTTATGATGGTTTCGGAACTGAAACGTCGGTTGGTAAGTGAAGCGCTATTTCGCGCAGTCGTTCATAATGGCGCACGTTTCCATGAAACCGAGTCGTTTTGTGCCCGGTCATGTATTAATGATGACTATTGGGTTTCGTGAAGGCAGAGTCTGCTTCTTACAAACAAAGAGGATTTGTCATTTGCTTTTTGCACACTCATCATTCTTTAGAGAGAAATCCTGAGAAACCTTTCCTTCTACTAAATCGCATTTTTCTCTCCTCTTTTGATCGCTATCATTATTGATCTCCTCGTTTCTCCCATAAAAGCTCTTCTTTCTCTCGCTCGTGAGTCAATTATGGCAGGAACTTCTTCTCGTGGTAATCTTTTGGCTAATTCTCCGGTGGTTGAAAATCCCGCTCAGTCAACTAAAAGCTTAGAGCTGATGGAATGTGAAGAAGTTCCTTCAGTCGATGAAGTTCTGCCTCATCTGGAAAATTCGGTGGTGGATTTTGGCGCACCGGGCGACGTGAAGCAGGTGGACATTGCTTCTCTAATGGGGGAAGTGAGGATAGCACAAATGCAGGAGCAGTGGTGCATTCCACGCTACGTCGAGATCGCGCTTTTGAAGATTGAGGATAGGGTTCAGATCGACCGTCGAGAGTATTACTCGTTCTATGCTTACCCCTTCCTAGTGGGGTACACACTCCCGCTCCCGATGCTGGTGGTCCACTTCTGCCATTATTATGAGGTGTGTCCGACCCAACTTTCTCCTTACCTCTATAAACGGTTTCTCATGTTTATCAAGTATGCAGAGCTAGTCGGTAGGGAGGTCACTCTGAGGCACGTGCTTAGCCTCTTTGCTTCTCAAAAGATCCGCGACACCATGATCCATGCATGCCCCGAAGGTTCGAGGGGCTTGGTGGTTGGGATGGACGACAGGACCAATCATCGCTTCTTTAAAACAAAATTTCTATATTCGAACTGAGCACCTTGTGGCGGACTCGAGCGGGTTCCCAGAAGTTTGGAACTTTGCACGTAATTCCTCATTCCCGACTGGAAAAATGCCATGTTTCGATCTTTTTTACGCCTTGTGTTTGTAGTTATTGATTTACTTTAATGTTTTGTAGCTGAAAAGCTGCAGCCGCCTCCTTTGGAGGGGATTCGGGAATGGGTCGAGGCCATGCTTCCTCATACTGTAGGAATTCGCACATGGTCGACTTTTTGAGAGAGACACAGACGTACGCTCCTGACATGTGAAATAGCGGCCCTACTTCATTTCTATTTTGCCTTATTTTGACTTTATTCATCGAATGTTTGTTTATTGTGGTTAGGGAGAACTCGCCGCATCAGAGCTCCTCAGTCAGCTTTCCGTCGACCGATTGCGTCTGCTCGACTTACTGCAGCGCCTGTGCCTCGTCCGGTATCGAGGGAAGCGTCGGTTGAATCATCAGTGGCCGCCCCTCCGACATAGTCTGTGTCTCAGGACGTGGGGCCATCTGGGGCCGCCCGCCTTTGAACTGACTCGCCACCAACCAGAGAGGAAGAAGGGCCATCAAAAAGGCGGAGGGTAGCATTTGTGGTGGCTCCTCCAACGGTGATCAATTTTGATTCTCCGCCAACGGAGTCAAAGGGAGAAGTTCTTGTGGCACCTGCCATTGGGAGGGGGCAGTTAGTTGAAGTCACCCCCGTCAGTTCCAGCCTAGAGAATGTTGCTGTTTTGGAGACCGGTCGGAAGTTCCCGCTGCTGAGGAGGAAGATCAATCTCCAGAGGTCGTCATTGTGACCTCGAATGAACTTTTGTCGACCACGATGGGTGGTTCTGGACCATCGACGGCAGAGAGGGGAAAGAATGTGGTAGACGAGTATGAGTCTGAGTCTGATTTGGACCCCGACGACGTCCGTATATTTGAGGAGGGCTTTACCAACTCTGCGGTTCGCGCATAGGGGCTGGCCCATTTTATTGAAGTTTCTTCAGATTTGCACCTACTGACCCAAGGAAGTAGCTTGGTGTCACAATTTGAGTTGTTATGTTCGGAGGCCGAGAATGCGTCCCTGGGGAACGTTTCTGATGTTGAGGTGATGAATGAAGTGGTCGTGACGGGCCTGAGGGTACATAGCGCGACTCCAGTTGTTTCTTCATTGTCTTAGCCTGGGCTTTAGTTTTAATTGTTCTCTTTGTTTTGCAGACTTACCTGCTGGAAGTGGAGAGCATCCGTAGAGCCAATGTCCGTTCGAGGATCTTCCAGCAGATGCTGGGAAAATATCGCTGTTATCGTGACAGGTGTCGAGAGCTACACGGGCGATTGAGGAACGATCCTTGTAACCGAGCTCTGGGCGAGGAGCTGGAAAAGCGGGATCGAGAGCTGCTGCAGGCGCTTGGTAGCAAAAGCGAGCTTGAGGTGCAAATTCGTATGAAGGATGAGGAGCTCGAGGTGGGAAAGGGGATTGCTGTAGAGTGTGCGCACCTGCGGGATAAGTTGAGGGATATGGAATTGGAGGCGGAGTAGAACCAGGTTAAGGTGGCGGAGATGGAGGGAGAGATTGCTGCCTTGAAACTTCAGGAGAGGGATGCCTCGGCGAGGGCCAGGGCATTGGAGGAGGCGATCCGCGTTCATGAGGCTGAACGAGAGACGGAGAGGACTACTACGGCCCTTAGGGAAGAGGGGTTCGAGGAGAGAATTAATGTCTTTGACCGGGAGTCCCAAGTTCTGTCGGATCGGATTGCGGTCTTGGAGGAGGAGAACCAGCGACTGCAGGACCAAGTTGGGTCGTCATACACTGCCGTTCCTAACCAGGATCATGAACTTTGGGTCTATGTTGAATCTCAACGCGATATCTTCAAGAACTTGTGGGAGGCAGGTACTGTGACCGAGGCGGCTTTTGAGGTGGCACGTTAGAAGGCTCGTGAGACCCGTGCTGATTATGGTTATGATGTGGCGACGCCCGATGCTGACGATGGTACGAGTAATGGCGAGGGTGGCGCCGAGTGAAAGAATATGTTCTTGGTTTTTTCTTTGTTCCGTTCGCCGGTTAGCGTTCGTACATTGTTGTTTTCCTTTGTTTTTTCTATGTCGATCGGCCCTGGCCAGGTGTAAGCGGGGATGACCCGCTTTCTCAACTTTGTGGATAAATGAATTTTCTTTTTTGTCGTTTGTCTTTCGCCTATTTCGTACCTTCTTTTTCTTCTCTTTTTTTTTCGCATACTTGAAGTGTTGACTTTTTGAGTTCGACGGGGGTTGGTGTATCAACCCTTAACTGATGATGGTTCTTATCCTTCATCTCAATATGAGCGAGGTCGAATTGTCATCTTATGGCGAGGAAGCTTGGCCCCAGTCTCGGTTCGATTGAGGTCGAACTTGCTTTGATGGCATCGGCACTTAGCCTTATTCTCGATTCGAGCGAGGTCGAACTTACTTTGATGGTGAAGGCGCTTAGCCTTAGTCCCAGTTTGATTGAGGTCGAACTTACATTGATGGCGAAGTCACTTAGTCTTATTCTCAGTTCGAACAAGGTCGAACTTACTTTGATGGCGAAGGCACTTAGCCTTATTCTTAGTTCGAGCGAGGTCGAACTTACTTTGATGGCGAAGGCACTTAGCCTTATTATGAGTTCGAGGGAGGTCGAACTTATTTTGATGGCGAAGGCACTTAGCCTTATTCTCAGTTCGAGCGAGGTCGAACTTATTTCGATGCCGAAGGCACTTAGCCTTATTCTCAGTTTGAGTGAGGTCGAACTTACTTTGATGGCGAAGGCACTTAGCCTTATCCATAGTTCGAGCGAGGTCGAATTTATTTCGATGGCGAAGGCACTTAACCTTATTCTCAGTTCGAGCGAGGTCGAACTTGCTTTGATGGCGAAGGCACTTAGCCTTATTCTCAGTTCGAGCGAGGTCGAACTTATTTTGATGGCGAAGGCACTTAGCCTTATCCTTAGTTCGAGCGAGGTCGAACTTATTTCGATGGCGAAGGCACTTAGCCTTATTCACAGTTCGAGTGAGGTCGAACTTACTTTGATGGTGAAGGCACTTAGCCTTATCCTTAGTTCCAGAGAGGTCGAAATTATTTCGATGGCGAAGGCACTAAGCCTTATTCTCAGTTCGATTAAGGTCGAACTTACTTTGATTGCGAAGAAACTTAGCCTTATTCTCAGTTCGAGTGAGGTCGAATTTACTTTGATGGCGAAGGCACTTAGCCTTATTCTTAGTTCGAGCGAGGTCGAACTTATTTCGATGGCGAAGGCACTTAGCCTTATTCTTAGTTCGAGCGAGGTCGAACTTATTTCGATGGCGAAGGCACTTAGCCTTATTCCCAGTTCGAGCGAGGTCAAACTTACTTTGATGGCGAAGGCACTTAGCCTTATTCTCAGTTCGAGCGAGGTCGAACTTACTTTGATGGCGAAGGCACATAGCCTTATTCGCAGTTCGAGCGATATCGAACTTACTTTGATGGCGAAGGCACTTAGCCTTAGTCCCAGTTCTACTGAGTTCGAACTTACTTTGATGGCGAAGGCACTTAGCCTTATTCTCAGTTCGAGCGAGGTCGAACTTACTTTGATGGCGAAGGCACTTAGCCTTATTCTCAGTTCGAGCAGGTCGAACTTACTTTGATGACGAAGGCACTTAGCCTTATTCTCAGTTCGAGCAAGGTCGAACTTACTTTGATGGCGAAGGCACTTAGCCTTATTCTCAGTCCGAGCGAAGGCACTTAGCCTTATACTCAATTCGAGCAAGGTCATACTTACTTTGATGGCGAAGGCACTTAGCCTTAATCTCAGTTCGAGCGAGGTCGAACTTACTTTGATGGCGAAGCACTCAACCTTATTCTTAGTTCAAGCCAAAGGTCGAACTTATTTCGATGGCGAAGGCACTTAGCCTTATTCTCAGTTTGAGCGAGGTCGAACTTACTTTGATGGCGAAGGCACTTAGCCTTATTCTCAGTTCGAGCGAGGTCAAACTTTGATGGCGAAGGCACTTAGCCTTATTCTTAGTTCGAGCGAGGTCGAACTTACTTTGATGGCGAAGGCGCTGAGCCTTATTCTCAGTTCGAGCGAGGTCGAACTTACTTTGATGGCAAAGGCACTTAGCCTTAGTCCCAGTTCGACTGAGGCCGAACTTACTTTGATGGCGAAGGCACTCAGCCTTATTTTCAGTTCGAGCGACGTCGAACTTACTTTGATGGCGAATGCACTTAGCCTTATTCCCAGTTCGAGCGAGGTCGAACTTACTTTGATGGCGAAGGCACTTAGCCTTATTCTCAGTCCGAGCGAATCCGAACTTACTTTGATGGCGAAGGCACTTAGCCTTATTCTCAGTTCGAGGGAGGTCGAACTTACTTTAATGGCGAAGGCACTTAGCCTTATTCTCAGTCCGAGGGAGGTCGAACTTACTTTGATGGCGAAGGCACTTAGCCTTATTCTCAGTTCGAGCGAGGTTGAACTTACTTTGATGGTGAAGGAACTTAGCCTTATTCTCCGTTCGAGCGAGGTCGAACTTACTTTGATGGCGAAGGCACTTAGCCTTATTCTCAGTTCGAGCGAGGTCGAACTTACTTTGATGGCGAAGGCACTTAGCCTTAGTCCCAGTTCGACTGAGGTCAAACTTACTTTGATGGCGAAGGCACTTAGCCTTATTCTCAGTTCGAGCGAGGTCGAACTTACTTTGATGGCGAAGACACTTAGCCTTATCCTCAATTCGAGCGAGGTCGAACTTATTTCGATGGCGAAGGCACTTAGCCTTATTCTCAGTTCGAGATAGGTCGAACTTACTTTGATGGCGAAGGCACTTAGCCTTTTTCTCAGTTCGAGCGAGGTCGAACTTACTTTGATGGCGAAGGCACTTAGCCTTTTTCTCAGTTCGAGCGAGGTCGAACTTACTTTGATGGCGAAGGAACTTAGCCTTATTCTCATTCCGAGCGAAGGCACTTAGCCTTATTCTCAATGCGAGCAAGGTCGTACTTACTTTGATGGCGAAGGCACTTAGCCTTCTTCTCAGTTCGAGCGAGGTCGAGCTTACTTTAATGGCGAAGGCACTCAGCCTTATTCTTAGTTCGAGCCAAAGGTCGAACTTCTTTTGATGGCGAAGGCACTTAGCCTTATTCTCAGTTCGAGCGAGGTCAAAATTTGATGGCGAATGCACTTAGCCTTATTCTTAGTTCGAGCGAGGTCGAACTTACTTTGATGGCGAAGGCACTTAGCCTTATTCTCAGTTCGAGTGAGGTCGAACTTACTTTGATGGCAAAGGCACTTAGTCTTAGTCCCAGTTCGACTGAGGTCGAACTTACTTTAATGGCGAAGGCACTTAGCCTTATTCTCAGTTCGAGCGAGGTCGAACTTACTTTGATGGCGAAGGAACTTAGCCTTATTCTCAGTTCGAGCGAGGTCGAACTTACTTTGATGGCGAAGGCACTTAGCCTTAGTCCCAGTTCGACTGAGGTCGAACTTACTTTGATGGCGAAGGTTCTTAGCCTTATTCTCAGTTCGAGCGGGGTCGAACTTACTTTGATGGCAAAAGCACTTAGCCTTATTCTCCGTTCGAGCGAGGTCGAACTTACTTTGATGGCGAAGGTACTTAGCCTTATTCTTAGTTCGAGCGAGGTCGTACTTACTTTGATGGCGAAGTCACTTAGCCTTATTCTCAGTTCGAGCGAGGTCGAACTTACTTTGATGGCGATGACACTTAGCCTTAGTCCCAGTTCGACTGAGGTCGAATTTACTTTGATGGCGAAGGCACTTAGCCTTATTCTCAGTTCGAGCGAGATCGAAGTTACTTTGATGGCGAAGTTTCTGGGTGATTTTCGATACCTGGCTTGAAAAATCCCTGTGCCGGTTTCCGGCCTGGCACTACATTAGGGGTGAGGGAAATGCTTCGTACTCCTGTCCTGAGGGAGAATGGGGCTTCTTCTTCTCGTTTGGGATATTTCAAGATTAACTTGGCAGAGGGTCTTAGTTTCCTTTGATGCATTCGAGTATTATGTGCTCGATGCGCTTCTTTTGGCTTGTTCGAGTTGGGTTGCTTTCTTTTTGGACGTTTCTTTGGCTTCGATCCAGGAAGAAACTATGTGATTTCGCTAGGGAATGACGGCGCCAAATTGTTTGACTCAAAAGTTATCAAATACTTTCCGAACAAATCAATCGAAATAAATCAAGGGTAAATCATAGCCAATCATAATTAATCACTGAACCAGAAGACAAATTTGAGATATATGAACAATCAATTGGAGAATGATATAAACGGAATTTTATTCATCATAGTCGGTTGACCTGTCTCTCCTTAAAGTGGTTCAGGATCTTACATTTGTCTTGTTCATTGCCCCATTCATGGAGCGTATTCCTCCATTTTTATGTTTTTTTTTTTGAGTCGTGTAGAAGAAGAAGCCCCCATTAAAGGTTCTCTTTTTTGGTATTTATTGCTTCAAGCTCTGTGAACTGGTCACGAGTTGTCGTAGTTTAGTCGAGGAGACGTCCTCTTGTCGCAAAAGGCCCGTGACCCCCTTATTCGCCTTAAGAACAGCTGTCATGAGTTAAAAGTCAATTGCATTGACCATTCGTTATAAGTTTTGATAGGTCGGGGCTGGCCCCGTGGCTGTCGTATGGTCAGATTTTTACCAATACAGAAATCTCCCAGAATCTCTTCTTCTATGCATAATGTTAAGGTTCTTCATTAGACATTTTTAACTAACTGAAGTTCTCATTTGCGGGTACTCCTGCAATGACATCAAAGGGATTGGTTGAGAAGGACTTCGTGCCAGAAGGAGTACAGAAAGCTTTTGAAGGATTTCAATCAACGAACTTGGAAGGGGAAGTTACAGTTCAAACCTTAGCTTAACTCTATAATGACAAAATATACAACTTTCCACCATTTTCACGGTCTGAAAAATTAAAAAAAAAAATTGAAAATGGAGCTTCTGATTTTTAAAAATGGAAGAAAGGGGTATCTTGTACTGTTGGGCATTGGGAAGGGGGTTTTCACGCTCCTATGCGTCGTGTTACTCATGCGGGCTGCTGATTAGGATCAACTGACGCCACATGGGCATGGTCAATGGTCAAATGTGTTTATTAGTTATAAAAAAACGAGTTCGAGTGTTCAAATGGGAAGGTTATAAGTTTATGTATCGACTTTAAAAAGCCCGACAAGTTTAAGTGGCCAGAAAGCCATTTCGCCTTTATAATAATATAGATAGATAAATAGATATAGATACAGCTATAGATAGAGACATAAATATGGATATAGAAGATATAGATTTTATTTTTCCTTTTTTGGGGTGGGGGGAAGGTGTAGGGATGTAGTAGTATATCTAAAAATTGAAGAACAGTAAGATCAAGCTATGTAGAAGTGCTCCCTCGCCCCACTCAGTGCAACCACAGACCAAGTTAGTCCTTTATTAGAGGAACTTGGCAAAGAGGCCTTGATACAAATTGTTTCCTCGGTTTTACAGCAGGGAAAAGGGAACCCCTCTAGAAGTTACTCGAGTAAACACCAACCTGAGAAGGTTAAACCTGTGGTCAAGTTACCTATACAAGCCATCCCAATGGTTATAATACAATGCATTGACATACAAAACCAAGAAAAGCAAAATATATGCAGTAGATATCTACTCAGAACAAAACAATCATGTACAATTGCAGACTCAGAAGTATCACACCCAAAACCGGGAGCTTAGAGCTACAAACTTGATCCACACTCTGCTGGTTTTCTTTCAGTGGTAGCTTCATCGGAAGCAGGGAGTGTCTCACTAGAAGCTGGGAGTTCTTCAAATGCAGAAGCCCCAGACTGAAAAGGTTTCTTGAATTGCACCAAAATCATGGTCATGTTGTCACATCCTTCACCTCCAGCAGTAGAAGGTGCCAAACACCTATCGAGAACTCTTTCACATACTGCAGAAAGCTTGCTTTCCTAAAAATCAAACTTTCTGTCAGTCCGTATTTTAGTGTACACAGAAGAACATTTTATCTCTGGACTTCACATATAATCAAAGCCCCAGCCTATGATATGAGAAAGCCAGATCAAACAATATATCCTATCCCCCAACACCACCCACAAATTGCAAAATGGACAAAACAATTAAAGACGTCTCAATGGAGAGGATAGCACATTGATTGAAATTTTTGTCA
Source organism: Nicotiana glauca (assembly GCA_026770625.1). Lineage (NCBI taxonomy): Eukaryota > Viridiplantae > Streptophyta > Magnoliopsida > Solanales > Solanaceae > Nicotiana > Nicotiana glauca. Next base: position 46,336 of record MU766044.1, on the reverse strand, counting down.
AGACGATGAGATGTCTGCTCGTGTATCTGAAGATACCACATGATCCAAATGGACTAGGGACTATTTAGCAGGTCTTGATATTTGGCTGCAGCCGGTAATCCAGCAGACTAGAGTAATTTATAATAGGCCTTTGAAGCAGAGTAATCAAAAACCAGAAATGTCTACGAAAAATGAAATTAAGGTAATGGTTGATGAACAAACAGACACCCAATAGGGGAAATGGACCTCCTTATCCATTCCTGGTGATTCAGTTTTGCTTATTACTAAGGTAATCAATTGAAAACAATTGTAATCACTGAGCTCCATCAGTTGGGCAATAAAATATACCAGAATGCATCTCAAAAAAAACAAATAATTCACTCTTTTCCTATTGAAAATATCATTTTGAAGAGGTGCATGCATGTTTATTTTGTTCTATTTATTTTCCGTAGTTTTCTATATTGTTCTGAGGGCTGGGCTTGGCTGATAATGTTTTGCTGTGGGTTGTTAGTGGTTTATATAGTTTCCACACTAGATTATATGGCGTTATTGTTGGTTATTGTTATTGTTTTTACATCTATTTTTCTGTTTCTTACGATGTTGATAATATTTTTCTGGCTTCTGTTGCTGTCACTGATCTATTTATTGTTTATTTTCTTCTTCTTGAGCCAGGATCTTTCGTAAACAGCATTTCTACCCCTCCGGGGTAGGGATAAGGTCTGCGTACACTCTACCCTTCTCAGACTCCACTTGTGGGATTCTACTGGGTCGTTGTTGTTGTTGTATTTTTCGTAGTTCTCAAACAAATTAATCGTACATCAACAACAAAAGGTTCAGCTACGTGGACCTGTAGATAAACATAAGAATCAGTATGTAAGCACATATTACCTATGTTGCTCGGACTCAGGTGCAGGTATCCGATCCGAGTGCGGATTTGGATATTGGGATATGGCCAATAAATGTGTGTGTATGTATATATTGCATAAACCCAAAAATCAAACCAAATACGCAATTAATCTATACTTCTCAGTCATAGAATGTAGTCAACGTACTCAAGGTAAGTTCACCAAATCCGATATAAATCCCATACCCACACCCATGCCGTGTTGACATAGGTCCGGCAGGGATTCCGCACAGCATAGCATATTACCGGCTACAGAGAAGCTTTTGTTCTTCAACCACTATACAAACAAAATGTCAGACACTATAGGTCCCTCCGTTAATGATTACTTGCAGATGATTTTTTCCCATTCTATACATGGTTCGACTTGACTCAGCCTTTTGCCAATTTTAAGAGCAAAAACTTTATCATGTAAAATGCAAAAAAGTTTCTTTCTGTTGAAGTTGCTTATTTTGAACTCAGCTAGCATGCATGCTAAGCAAAACTATTCCTTTTTCAGGCGTCACTTGTAGCAATATAATGAACTTTAGATGACTCGATTATTCCTCTGTTAGTAGCTGACTTCCCAGACAGGAATTTCATCAAACGTTAACACTAATGCAAATGAAGCAGAAAAATGTAGCCAGACTAACCGACTTCAGCTGCTCGTGTATAAAATCCACCAATTGCTGGCTGGACATACAGTCCCTGAGAAGAAACAGCCACATGAAAAGCTATGTAAAATATTTATTAATACGTATTATTTGATAATCAAACCGAGTAAACTTTGACGAACATCTAAAATGCATACCATATACCATCACAAGCTAGCACAATAAAATTATCATCATCGCACAGCTCAACCTAATCAGGGGACAAAGCAACATTAGAACATGTTATCAGAGGAATATATGAAAGAAGGGCGTCGGGTGGAGTGGGTGGGGGTTGAAGGCATGCAAGATTCAAGAAAGAAAGAAATCAATCAATTAAGCGTCAATCCCAAGGTCGTTGGGGTCTGCCATATGAATATATATAGACTAGACAGTCTCCCCCTCTTATCTCAATCAACCGTAATGGTTTTATAAAGCCAAAGTCCATTGCTTTTTCGATTATTAATCTAGCCCACCGAGATTTTAGTATCACCTTCCTCCTTCCATTAATTAATACCGAATTGCAATTGTCCAAAATTTCATAATATTTTCCAGTCTCATCGAAAAGGCTTTGCCCATTATCACCAAAAAGTTTGTATTGCATTCAATGAATCCGAAGATACTTTTCAGGTCCTCCCTCATAGTTGTTTGATTTTATCATAGCAAAACGTGATAGAATTAGTGGGAAATTGAGGGGGATGGATACACTGTAGAAAGCAGTAAGGTAAGCAAACATATGGAGTCGGTCTTTTTTTCTCAGCATGCAAAAGAGTCTTAACTAGATTGGCCTTTTTACGTGCATTGACCATATAAGTGCCTAATAAAAAGAAGCAGCATGTGATGAAAAGAAGGAATTGTGAGAAAGCACACACAAGTCCCATCTGACTAATCTCACCAAATTTCAATTCTTTGAGCAACCGTTTGATCCAAATGAGCTCACATGTCGCCATAGCCATTGTTCGATATTCTGCTTCTGCACTAGACCAAGCAACCACATTCTGTTTCTTGCTCTTCCAAGACACCAAATTTCCTTCTACTAAGACACAATATCCAGACATAGAACGTCTATCAGAAGGAGATCCTACCCAATTAGCATTTGAATATCCGATGATCTGCTTATGGCCTCGATCCTCAAACAATAAACCTTTGCCTGGAGCTGATTTTATATACTGAAGAATGCGAACAACTGCATCCCAATGACTATCACACGGAGAATCCATAAACTGGCTCACAACACTCATAGGAAGTAGATCGGGCTCCGGCGACCAGCCCATAAAAAAATCTCTGTGAGAATATCCTCCACGTGCCGCCACTCGCCACCGGAAGAAAATTTTCCGGCGAAGTTCCGACATCACGTGGACCACCTTCCGGCCATTTTTTGGTAACGACTCTTCAGGACAGATTGTTCCCCTTGCAATTCCGAGCCTACCCATCCAGGTTACACCAAATTTCGACCACTTTTATATTTTTCCGGCGTGAACAGTGATTTCAAAAGTGGACTTCCAGCTATTTTTTGAAAACATTTCTTCAGAACATTTGGATCGTCTGGTGATTCCGATCCTACCCCTACTGTTTTTATTTCATTCCGACCACTTTGAATTTTTCCGGCAGCTACAGTACTATTTTGACAGCTACAATATTTCCTTATTTTGTTTCACTGTTCCTTACTCTGTTTCAGTGGATTACATTTGATTATTTCCCTGATTTGGTAATAATTTGCAACAATGTCTTTGGGAATTGATGCTTTTGGATCTAAAAACATAAATTTTGGAAGCTCTAGTGTTATGATTACTTCGGAACCTTTAATGGGAGGTTCAAACTACTTAGCTTGGGCTTCATCTGTCGAGTTGTGGTGTAAAGGTCAAGGTGTTCAAGATCATCTAATTAAACACTCTAGCGAAGGAGATGAAAAGGCGATAGCGCTTTGGGCAAAGATCGATGCTCAATTATGTAGCATCTTGTGGCGTTCTATTGATTCCAAGTTGATGCCTTTGTTTCGTCCATTCTAGACATGTTATTTGGTTTGGGCAAAAGCTCGTACCTTATACACTAAGGACATATCTCGCTTCTATGATGTGATATCACGGATGACAAACTATGTCTACTTACTTGGGTCAAGTGCAGGCAGTCATGGAGGAATTTGAGACATTAATGCCAGTTTCTGCTAGTGTGGCAAAACAACAAGAGCAGCGACAAAAGATGTTTCTAGTTATTACACTCGCTGGACTTCCTAATGATCTTGATTCAGCGCGAGACCAGATTTTGGCTAGTCCGACTGTTCCAACAGTTGATGAATTATTCTCTAGATTATTCTGCCTTGCTGCAGCACCAAGTCCCCCAGTAATCTCATCACAGATACTTGATTCCTCTGTTCTCGCATCGCAGACAGTGGATGTTCGGGCGTCTCAAATTATGGAGAACAGAGGAGGACGAGGTCGTTTTGGGAGATCTAGACCCAAGTGTTCTTATTGTCACAAACTTGGGCACACTCGTGAAATGTGCTATTCCTTACATGGCCGTCCACCCAAAAATGCTTACGTTGCTCAAACCGAGACTACAGGTAACCAAGGTTTTTCTGTATCTAAAGAAGAATATAATGAGCTCCTTCAGTATCGAGCAAGTAAGCAGACATCTCCACAAGTAGCCTCAGTTGCCCAGACTGATACTCCTATTGCTGGTAATTCTTTTGCTTGTGTTTCCCAGTCTAGTACTCTTGGACCATGACTCAGGCGCTTCTGATCACATCTGTGGTAATAAATCACTTTTGTCGAATATTGTTTATTCACAGTCTCTTCCCACTATTACTTTAGCCAATGGATGTCAAACTAAGGCACAAGGAGTTGGACAAGCTAACCCATTGTCTTCTATCACCCTAGATTCCGTTCTTTGTCCCTGGTTGTCCTTTTAGTCTTGCATCTGTTAGTCGTTTGACTAGTGCCCTCCATTGTGGTATATATTTTACTGATGATTCTTTTATTATGCAGGACCGCAGTACGGGACAGACAATTGGTACGGGACGTGAATCAGAAGGCCTTTACTACTTTAATTCACTCAGTCCTTCCACAACATGTCTAGTTACAGATCCTCCGGACCTAATCCACAGTCGTTTAGGACATTCAAGTTTATCTAAACTTCAAAAGATGGTGCCTAGTTTATCCAGTTTGTCTACATTAGATTGTGAGTCGTGTCAGCTTGGGAAACATACCCGAGCTTCCTTTCCGCGTAGTGTTGAGAATCATGCAGAGTCTATTTTCTCCTTGGTTCATTCTAATATATGGGGTCCTAGTAGAGTCAGTTCAACCTTAGGATTTCGTTATTTTGTTAGTTTCATTGATGATTACTCAAGATGTACTTGGCTTTTCTTAATGAAAGATCGTTCTGAGTTATTCTCTATGTTCCAGAGTTTTTGTGCTGAAATCAAAAATCAATTTGGTGTCTCTATTTGCATTTTTCGCAGTGATAATGCCTTAGAATACGTATCTTCTCAGTTTCAGCAGTTTATGACTTCTCATGGAATTATTCATCAGACATCTTGTCCTTATACCCCTCAGCAAAATGGGGTTGCAGAGAGAAAGAATAGGCACCTTATTGAGACTGCTCACACACTTTTAATTGAATCTCGTGTTCCGTTGCGTTTTTGGGGTGATGCAATTTTCACAGCTTGTTATTTGATTAATAGGATGCCTTCATCTCCCATCAAGGATCAGATTCCGCATTCAGTATTGTTTCCCCAGTAAGCTTTATACCCTCTTCCACCTTGTATTTTTGGGAGCACATGTTTTGTTCATAACTTAGCCCCTGGGAAAGATAAGTTAGCTCCTCGTGCTCTCAAGTGTGTCCTCCTTGGTTATTCTCGTGTTCAGAAGGGATATCGTTGTTATTCACCTGATCTTCGTAGGTACCTTATGTCAGCTGACGTCACATTTTTTGAGTCTAAACCTTTCTTTACTTCTGCTGACCACCATGATATATCTGATGTCTTACCTACACCGACCTTTGAGGAGTTTCCTATAGCTCTTCCTCTACCTTCGAACACAGAGGTTTCACCCATACTAACCATTAAGGAGTCTAGTGTTGTTCCTCCTAGTTCCCCAGTCACAGGAACACCACTCTTGACTTATTCATCGTCGTCTACACCCTACATCAGGCACAACTGGTTCTCGTCCTGCACCTGACCCTGCTCCTACTGCGGACCCTGCTCCTACTGCGGACCCTGCTCCTAGTACACCGATTGCACTTCGAAAAGGTATACGGACCACACTTAACCCTAATACTCATTATGTTGGTTTGAGTTATCATCGTCTGTCATCTCCCCATTATGCTTTTATATCTTCTTTGTCCTTGGTTTCCATCCCTAAGTCTACAAGTGAAGCCTTGTCTCATCCAGGATGGCGACAGGCTATCAGTGACGAGATGTCTACTTTACATACAAGTGGTACTTGGGAGCTTGTTCCTCTTCCTTCAGGTAAATCTACTGTTGGTTGTCGTTGGGTTTATGCGGTCAAAGTTTGTCCCGATGGCCAGATTGATCGACTTAAGGCCCGTCTTGTTGCCTTAAGGATATACTCAGATATTTGGGCTCGATTACAGTGATACCTTCTCTCCCGTGGCTAAAGTGGCATCAGTCCGCCTTTTTCTATCCTTGGCTGCGGTTCGTCATTGGCCCCTTTATCAGCTGGACATTAAGAATGCCTTTCTTCACGGTGATCTTGAAGATGAGGTTTATATGGAGCAACCACCTGGTTTTGTTGTTCAGGGGGAGTCTCGTGGCCTTGTATGTCGCTTGCGTCGGTCACTTTATGGTCTAAAGCAGTCTCCTCGAGCCTGGTTTGGTAAGTTCAACACGGTTATCCAGGAGTTTGGCATGACTCGTAGTGAAGCTGATCACTCTGTGTTTTATCGACACTCTACTTCAAGTCTATGTATTTATCTGGTAGTCTACGTTGATGATATTGTTATTGCTGGCAATGATCAGGATGATATTACTAATATGAAGAAGCATCTCTTCCAGCATTTTCAAACTAAGGATCTAGGCTGATTGAAGTACTTTCTAGGTATTGAGGTTGCTCAATCTAGCTCAGGTATTGTTATTTCTCAAAGGAAATATGCTTTAGACATTCTTGAGGAGACAGGGATGATAGGTTGTAGACCTGTTGACACTCCGATGGATCCAAATTCTAAACTTCTGCCAGGACAGGGGGAGCCGCTTAGCGATCCTGCAAGCTATAGGCGACTGGTTGGTAAATTAAATTATCTCACAGTGACTAGACCTGACATTTCTTATCCTGTGAGTGTTGTCAGTCAGTTTATAAATTCTCCCTGTGATAGTCATTGGGATGCAGTCGTCCACATTATCCGATATATAAAATCGGATCCAGGCAAAGGATTACTGTTTGAGGATCGAGGTCATGAGCAGATCATTGGGTACTCAGATGCTGATTGGGCAAGATCGCCTTCTAATAGACGTTTTACGTCTGGATATTGTGTTTTAGTAGGAAGAAATTTGGTGTCCTGGAAAAGCAAGAAACAAAATGTAGTTGCTCGATCTAGTGCAGAAGCAGAATATCGAGCAATGGCTATGGCAACATGTGAACTAGTCTGGACCAAAGAATTGCTCAAGGAGTTGAAATTTGGTGAAATCAGTCAGATGGAACTTGTGTGCGATAATCAAGCTGCCCTTCATATTGCATCAAATCCGGTGTTTCATGAGAGAACCATATGCATTGAGATTGATTGTCACTTTGTCAGAGAGAAGATACTTTCAGGAGATATTACTACGAAGTTTGTGAGGTCGAATGATCAACTTGCAGATATTTTCACCAAGTCCCTCACCGGTCCTCGCATTGGTTATATATGTAACAAGCTCGGTACATATGATTTGTATGCTCCAGCTTGAGGGGGAATGTTAGATATAGCTATGTAGTTGTCCCACATTGGAAGAGACGTAGTATGCCCTTTGTATATAGTAGCTATAAATTAGCTCATCTTGTATTGCATTACACACACAATATCAATATATCATATTTTCTCTTGTGCCTTCTCACAATTTTTATCTAGACAAACTAGGCACCATCTTCTGAAGCTTGGATAAGCTTGGATGTCCTAAACGTCTGTGAATTAGGTCCCGAGGATCTGTAACTAGACATGCCTTGGAGGACTTGAGTGAGTTAAGGTAGTAAAGGCTTTCTGATTCAAGTCCTGTTCCAATCGTCTGTCCCGTTTTGCGGTCCTGCATAATAAAGGAATCATCAATAAAATATATATCACAATGGAGGGCACGAGTCAAACGACTAACATATGCAAGATTAAAAGGACAGCCAGCGACATAGAGAACGGAATCTAGAGTGATAGGGGGTAGGGGATTCGTTGGTCCAACTCCTTTTGCTTTGGTTTGAGACCCATTGGCTAAAGTAACAGTGGGAAGAGACTGTGAATACGCAATATTTGACAAAAGTGATTTATTACCAGAGATATGATCGGAAGCGGCCGAGTCCACAACTCATTGTCCAAGAGTACTAGACTGGGAAACACAAGCAAAAGAATTACCAGCAACAGAAGTATCAGTTTGAGCAATAGAGGCTACTTGTGGAGATGTCTGCTTACTTGTTCGATACTGAAGGAACTCATTATACTCCCCTTCAGATGAAGAAAATCCCTGGTTACCTATAATATCGGTCTGAGCAACATAAGCATTTTTGGGTGGGCGACCATGTAAAAAATAGCACACATCATGAGTGTGTCCAAGTTTATGACAATAAGAGCATTTGGGTCTAGATCTTCCAAAACGACCTCCTCCTCGTCTATTCTCCATAGTATGAGATACCCGATTGTCCACTGTATGGGATGCGAGAACAGATGAGTCAAGTGTCTGTGATGAGATCACCGAGTGACTTGGTGCTGCAGCAAGGCAAAGTAATCGAGAGAATAATTCATCAACTGTGGGGACAGTCGGTCTAGCCAAAATCTGATCGCGTACTGAGTCAAGATCATTAGGAAGCCCAGCAAGAGTAAGAACTAGAAACATCTTTTGTCGCTGCTCTTGCTGCTTTTCAACACTAGCAGAAACTGACATCAACTTCTCAAATTCCTCCATGACTGCCTGTACTTGTCCCAAGTAAGTAGACATATCTAATTCATGTTTCTTTAAATTTGTCATCCACGATATCACATCATAGAAACGAGATATGTCATTAGGGTATAAAGTGCGAGCCTTTTCCTAAACCAAATAAAATGTCTGGCATGGGCGAAACAAAGGCATCAACTTGGAATCAATAGATCGCCACAGAATACTGCATAATTGAGCATCGATCTTCTCCCAAAGTGCTTTGGCCTTTTCATCTCTTTCACTAGACTTCGTGATTAGATGATCTTGAACACCTTGATCTTTACACCACAACTCGACAGACGAAGCCCAAGCTAAGTAGTTTGAACTTCCCATTAAAGGTTCTAAGGTAATCATAACGCCGGAACAGTCAGAACCTGGGTTTTTAGACTCGAAAGCATCAACTCCCAAAGACATCGTTGAATTGAAGTGAGGTTTATAAAATTATCACCAAATAACAAAAAAAATAAATTGAAAACTCGCTGAAACATATGAAGGAAACACTGTTTTTTTGCCGGAAAATTACTGTAGCTGCCGCAAAAATCAGTGTAGTCGCCGGAAAAAACTCAAAGTGTTCGGAATCAAACGAAAACAGGATGGGTAGGGTTGGAATTAGTAGCCGACCCAACTGTTCTGAAGAACCGTTGTCAAAAAGTGGCCGGAAGTGGTCGTACTCCCGGCGCGTGGGTTAACGCGCTCGCCGAAACCCTAGCTTCTGATAGCGCGTGAGCGCGCGTGTGGAGGTTTTGTCGGAGATATTCACTGGGGTTTGGTCGCCAGACGATGACGGATCTTGTGTTAGTGTTGGATTTTGCACAATATTGACGGGGAGAGACATGACGTAAATAGCTTTGAAAAAGTCACCGGAAAATTGAGGCACGACGACTTCTGCAATGTATTTTAGTTCCCGGATGTATCTCACCACTACGGCTCCGATACCATGTGAGAAAGCACGGGAGAAAATAATATTATTCACATATGTAAAACATGATACAATGAGCCCTATATATATACATAACATTACTCCTAATACATATGGGATTAGGATTATTTACTCCTATTTAAATAACTATTCTAACAGGAATCAATATACAAAATAGAAAGCGGTGAGCTTGACCAAAGATTAGGAAAAAGATGGACAAACGCAGGAAGAGTAACTGCAGAAAGTCATCCAGCCAAAAATTTTGAATATGAAAAGAGAAAAGGTAGAAATCTTGCTGAGTTAGTTTATTTTAATGTACAAGAGGACTCCTGTCAAAATTTTGAATTACATGAAACAAGTAATTTTTCCAAAATTCTTTTAATTTTACTAATAACATAATCATGAAAAATATTCTACAAGACATTCTTTATATAAGATATTCTTTTTATTTTATAAAGTAATAAATTTTCATTAAGAGAAGGGCAAAAACACCCATATACGAGAAAGAAGTACACCAAGAAGTAGAAATTTACACGATATTCCTGATTATTCTTGACTAATATAATCAATAAGAATATTCCGTACAATATTATCAACGATTGTCGATTGCTACCTAGCCCTCCATGATAAATCTCCGGAACAAATTGTTATCAGTAGGCTCAATTGGAGACCATTAAGTCTCTTACTCACAATCCCCAACACCTTCCAGTTTCTCAAATAATATTTCCTTATCCCTCTGTTGTGTCCCATAAATTGGAGGGTCCTAGGGGTAGTAAGCTGCATTAACTATTAACAAGCTATCTAAACATTTTCAACGCTTGTGTTCTCCTTTTCAGCCTTATTACGCCGTTTAAATTTACACTAATTACTTCACCAGGATATCAAGAACCGAAAAAAATCAATTGATATATACCAGAATAAAGAAATTAAATCAGCTACTGAACATATAGATAAGAGGTTATTATGTTAGAAACAGCCAGTGGTTCTTTTTCTGTCACTTGTCATTTCAAACTTGCAAAAAATTTGTGCATAACCAATTACAGATAAATCTTTTGGGTTGTGTCCATAAGATAGGGATATTCGAACAGAAATGAGACAGAAACTTTATTCCATCCAATTGCGTCTAAACATACCAGAAAATGTATATTATAAATTTCATGAAGAAGTTAAGAGTACAATTTAAGGGATAACAGAAGGTAGCCTAGAGGCACATGTCAAGAAAAAGCTGATGTTTAGTGCCTTGTTGCTTCTTGGCCCCAATAAGAGTAAAATATGTTGCCAAACCAAACAACAAGAATAAGTGGATCTAGCTTTCTTGAATAACAGTCATGTCTCAAAGTTACCATAAAACAAATTGCGTACATATGAAGAGCTGAAGGAACTTACAGTGTTTATATCTGGATTGGCTGTTACAATTTGCTTCTCAGCTGGCAAAAACTTGTTCTGCTTGAATTCCATGTCACCTGCAATTAACGTAAAAGGGCGCTAACTATCTTATACAATAGATGGTTACTTCCTTGCCATCTATTCCCAGTTAACCAAAACATTTCTAGTTTGAAAAAAATAAAATTCAGTTGTATTTCATCTTCCATTACAGTCATCTATTACTTATCATTTATCAAAAAAACTTTTTTTATTACCGAGAAATCCCTGAGGGTCAATGGCGCACGGTACGAAACTCGGTGGAGAATGGTCTTGCCCCTCTACCCTTTCCCAATTAAGTACCATGCTTTTGCTTACGACAGGGATCGACCCATGACGTGCGCCTAATCCATACATCACATGCTACAAGTTTATCACTAGGAGCAAAGCCCTGGTGCACGAAACATTCTACGTTCACTCGGGCTCCGAGGAAGGGACACACCACAAGGGATGTAGTGTAGGTAGCCTACCCTGATGCAAGCAGTGACTGATTCCATTGCTCCAATCTGTGACCTATAAGTCACACGGAGGCAACTTTATCGTTGCTCCAAGGCTCCCCTTCACTAGGAGCAAAGCGCAAGGGGCTTAATAAAGAATTCTTAGCGCTTATTATACAATCCTAATAACAATCCCTATACGTTCAATTAATGAAGTTTCAAATGCATTTGCATGACAACTAGCTTCCCAATAGATTATTAAAGGTCCACAACAAATAAGAATAATACCTATAGCTCTTGCAAGATTTAGACTTCCATTCACACGTCCTGCATGAATAAAACCACCAGCTTTTAAAATTCTCTCTCTCTCAACCTCAAGATCAGGTTTATGATCCCTCGATAAATTGTATGCCTGCAAAAAAGGGATGTATTGGATATCCATTCTTTAATTTCATGTTAAGGTTTATTCAGGAAAACTTTAACATAGCATCATCGTGACAATATACACATCCATATCGGAGGCCATGTGAAGGGGAGCCTTAGAGCAACGGCAAAGTTATATCCATGTGACCTAGGTTCGAGCCGTGGAAGTAACCACTAATGCTTGCATTAGGGTAGGCTGTCTGTTTACATCATACTACTTGGCGTGTGGCCTTCCCCGAACCCTGCGTCAATGCGGGATGCTTTGTGCACCAACCCTTTTTATGTCGGGGGTCATGGCGCTATGGCCCAGCTATAGCAAGTCCAAAGACATAACATGATGAGCCCCTAGTAGAAAAACAACTTTGGACACAAAAAAACCACTGCCAAGGAGAAGAATCATTCTACCAAATTATCAAAACGATAGCACATTACCTGGCCCTTCCTTGAAATTACACAGCGAGAGTCACCAGCATTTGAAACAATGAGTTGGTTCCCTCTCATGATTGCAACACAAGCCGTACATCCAGAAGTAGGCCCAGAAAAATCAGAGTGAGGCCCCTGATATCAATATAACATACACTTAGACACAAGCCAATTAAATAATGTCTACAACAACAGTAATGTGCAGGTCAGGCAAGGTGTCATGCTAAAGGACATATAAGTATGTATAATTTTGAAGGGAAAGATCTATCTACAGCGGTTTTGCCCCATTTTAAAAAGCAGAAGTAATCAGTACAGCATTCACTTCTTAAACAGGATAAACTTTGATAAAAGTTCCAACTTCTTAGATTAACATGAGTATTCATTGAGAAACTTCTATTCTTTCCAAAAGCAAGAAGCAGTAGTAAGAGTACAGAAGTCCATGAAGGTTGGAATGGGAAGCTTTGAATATTCTCAATTAAATATCCCAATTTCCATTACAAAATGGTTTTATCAACTGAACAGACAAAAAGAGAGAGGCGTATTATTTTATCTCATTTTAAGTCAATATCCTCAGGCACAACAAGTACCTCCTCAAATGCCCAATCATCAACATGGTTGTTTCCATCACCATTTTTTGGAGACCAAATAAGACCCTCTATCATACCCGTGAACTTGTTTAATTTATCTCCTAGTGCAGCCAGCTCCCTCCATCCCCTCTGACCACGCATCATCTCATCCATTCTGCACCAGGGACAGAACAAAACAACGTCTCACAACGTGCTACAGAAGCACAAAAGCAACTAGTGATTTCATAGTGCAAAAGACAACCATGCAGACCTAGCAAAAAGCAGGGCACAGAAAAGATCTACATAGCGATATCAGTTAGTTGGGATTAAGTTTTAGTCATGTTAGTATGTTTTACTTTTATATGAAGTGGGTCATAACAAATGTCATTAACGGTAAACGAAGATGATAAGATTAAATAGTTTCCAAAATATAGAAATGCCACAATTTTTTTGAGACATACTAAAACATAAAGTATGCCACGTAAAAAATGGGACGGAACGAGTACTTACAAAATTCCGTGGTATACCATTACAACGCCACATGAGTTTTCAAGTTTTTGGAAATGTCAAGGATTTGATATGATAAGCACTATCAGAGTACCCGTACAAGCTTTCAACTCATGGAAAAAGAAATATACGGAATAAAATGCATTTGCGGTGAAACAGGACTAAACATATCATCCATCAAATAAATATGCGACAATTCAAGAAATTCAATCCAAACAGGAGTGAATCATTGAATAATACATTTCAGTTTTCAACCATAAAATATGAAATGCATAGAGAAAACCCAGTGTATATCGGTCAAAGTTGAAAATTACACCAAAGCAATGGAACAGCACTAACATTAACTACTATAAGTAGTTACTAGGAAAGGGCTCATGAAAACATACATGTAGAATCAGAACTCTGTTTAAACAACAACAACAAACCCAGTGTAATTGTAGTAAACATTAAAAGAAGCAATAAGTAAACACTAAAAGACAGCCATAAGAGTTATCAGGATGTTGTATAGTCAATTATAGAACTCAACCTGAAAAAGGCTTTCTGGACTGAAGTTCCTATATCACCATGTAAATATGCTTCATGCTTGAGCACTTGTTGATGTAGATACTTTGCACAGAATTTAGCAACAACTTTACCTGTAGTTTACCAATGGTTCAGTTATATTAGCAGATCAGGAAGTAGCATAACAGTTGTTCAAAACGTTCTTCAAGATGCAAGTTTATACCGGCAATCTTATCTTTCCAGAGCAGGAAAAGTTTGACTAAAGTGTCTGCTGTTTAATAAGCATGAATTAGAATTCGGATTAGAATTGACACTTTCAGGGCTATTGAAGCTTTTCAGTAACCTCTATGGCTCTATCCCAGGAATTAACTCAAGCCTTCCAAATCAAAAATAATGTTATTACATCCCTAAACCACCATATCAAACATAAGGAATAGGGAGTAGAAGGCAGGCAATTTAGAGGGTAACAGATAATAGGACTCCAAGCCTTCTGTAGTCCTAATCAACTTGGCATTGAGTGAAACACCATTATTTTAAGCAAAGATCCCAGACTGCTCAAGTTTGTCCTCAAAATACCTTTTATTAATTTCCATAAGTTGAATTATCACACGATTATGTCTCTACACAAGAACTTGGCTAAATAAGCAACGCCACACAGAAATCCACCAAGGTCACTTGGAATCTACAAAATCACTCAACAAAGTACCATAATCAAATATATCCAGACACAATCTTCCACAGTGCGAGTTTGCTAAAATTGATAACAGAAAAACTAAAATTGATACTGCATCTCTACCAAGTTTAAACCATGGCCTTGCTGATGGAAAATAGACCTGAATGAACATAAAAGATTTCTCTTACAAAATGGCACTGCATCATACTTGATGTTTGATGCAACAGAACCAAGATTTCATAGCTCAACTGTTAAGGCATAAGCTATTGAACTGTATGGAGAGAGAGGAATACAAGAGCTTTTGACGGAGTAGAGAAGGATTTTGTACACTAGTGGAATAGCGTCTTATCCCTTATTTTCTTTTATGCACCCACTAGATTCCTCTATGTATAGAAGATTGGATGTCTTTCATAGAAAACCATATTTCTTCGTAGGTCTTTCTACTTTTCAGTATACTTCTTGTATGCGGGCATGTTTTGCCCTTGTTTTAATGAAATTTATTGCTTTATAAAAAAACAAATGTATAGCATCTCAAGAAGAAACCATGTAACAACAAGATACATACCTCCGTGACCATCATAGACACCAAAAAAGGATGTTGAAGCATCCAAATCAGGTATTGCTGCATGCTGAACAAAGGAGCAGGACAAAAGATCAGCTCAAGATGATGTTTAGCTCCTACATATTGTTGGGTTATCCATAAGGAAAACATTATGACAAGACAAACACTGAGAACATGTTTTCAGAGTAACTATGCCAACAACAACAACAACCCAGTATGATCCCACTTAGTGGGGTCTGGGGAGGGTAGTGTGTACGCAGACCTTACCCCTACCCTGGGATAGAGAGGCTGTTTCCAAATAGACCCTCGGCACCCTTCCCTCCAAGAACTTCCCACCTTGCTCTTGGGGAGACTCGAACTCACAACGTCTTGGTTGGAAATGGAGATTGCTTACCATCAGAGCAACCCCTCTTGTCAGAGTAACTATGCCAATAAAAAGCATTTATTAAATACTTAAGGTCATAATAGGATGAGCCTGTACAATGCACTTAAACTGATAAAAGCAAACATCATAATCTCAGTCGATAACAACTCCAATTCTTAACTCACTGTATTGTGATTTTAGAATACTAAAGACAGTTTTACCTTGAGTAGAATTAATTAAATAACTTTAGCTTATTTCCTTTCACCGAAAGATTACTCCAGCTTCCTTTGACTTATTCAATTCTTTTCTCTTATTTTTATTTTTTGGAAGACTCTAAACCGATAAGTGAGATGGGCTGCAAATAGATCATTAAGAGGAAAGAACGCTAACAAGCATAAAAATCATTGTATAGTCCCACTACCAAAGCTTTCCACTTTGTAAATGTTTTATTAGTCCTACAATGAATCTGTCGGCAAAGCAAAGGCAAGTTGGTCAAGACTTTTAGACGGCCATGGTAAAAGATACCGGTTTAACTTCATACCACACATGTTAGGATACCAACCAGCACTGAAGATAACAAATTCTACAACTCAGAATGATAAAATGGCTAGAGAAACAAAATCAAACAAAGTTCAAACAAGTAACTTTGCTCTTAGGTCTGAACGCGAGCAAGCAACCATAAACTTAACCTCATCCTCTAGGAACTGCTTGAGACAGCGCAAAATCCCCACTTTTTACCAGATGGAAAGCTGTGAAATTATTACCGCATTTTTCCACTTTGACATTTATTGTCTTGTATCATAAATATCTCAAATGTATTGAATAGAAACAAACAACTTATTTCCATTCCACAAATTACATCACAAGTAAGTAGCAGGGATACAGGGGACACTCACAGCATCTTCCATTGTTGCACGCCATCCTTGCATTGATGATAAACCATATCTTATCCTAGCATTCTCACCATCTTCTGAGAATTTCTCTGTTTTGGGGGAACTGAGGTATATACCCATCACTTTTAGCTGAAACAGCTAAAGAGAAGCACTGACATATCATAAGAACAACCATAGACAAGTGGAAAGCAGTGAACATTTATAGCCAAAATCACATAGAAGGGGAAAATCAGAATCTTCTGGCCATGTATCCGATTAAAGCAGATATATCG
Source organism: Nicotiana glauca (assembly GCA_026770625.1). NCBI lineage: Eukaryota > Viridiplantae > Streptophyta > Magnoliopsida > Solanales > Solanaceae > Nicotiana > Nicotiana glauca. The sequence continues at coordinate 29,760 of MU766044.1, read as the reverse complement.
TAATAATGAAGGATACAAACAAGCAACAATCTAGAGAAAATATACAACTGAAGAATCAAGAAAGCAAAAGATGAAAAAAAAAAGGAAATCATCCTGTAAAGAAAATTACGTAAGAATGTTAGGTACTAGTAAACTCCCACAAGTTATCTGCCCCCCATCCCACGTGCAGACCTTTCTACACCATAATTGCAGTAGACAGACATCTAATTCACCAAGCGCACAAGAAGCCTAGCATCTTCAGAACAGCTGTTAACTTATTCCTCTCTTTCCACATAGACCAGAAATTCAATATAGAGAGCTTTCTGATGTTGTCATTGCTTCCTTGAGATTCAAGTACCATACGGTCCATAACAGGCAGCAGGTAATTTTTTAAGAGAAAATGTCATTACTCAGTGAAAGCCGACTACAGAAGGAACATCTTCCAAATATCTTGAGCAAAATCAGAATAAAGCATCAGATGGTCAACTGATTCCAGAGGCGGACTGACCCTTAAGGGTTGGGGTGCACCGATCCCTGTAAGCCTTGGAAAAAATCCTGATATATCTGTATATATATCGAGAAACCCATATACAATTTACTTGTGCCCCCTCAATCAAGGAAGCTGGATTGGTGCACCCATTGAGTAGTCCACTCAAGTTCTTTCCCTTGATTATTGTTACCTGGGTTCCAGGCCAACTCCAGCAGCTTTGCTTTTTCTCTACTTTTTTTCTTTTCAATGATAGTTTAGTAGTAATAGTCTACTTTGTTTCATATTTCATTTACCAATTCTGAATTGAACTTGAGCTTAGTACTTTTTCATAGTAGTGAACTTAGTTAATTTCTTTTTCTTTTTCAAATCCCCTCCTCAAAAGTCAAAAGCCCTAATTCACCTTCGCTCTCCACGACTAGAAAAATATAAACCCTTCCTTTATCAGTCGCCTGTAGGAAGAGCATTCTCAATCATGAAGCACATCAAAGATGAATTGCATAGTAGTATTAGTGATGCATCTTAAAATGATTGTTTTGTTTATTACTTTGAGAAGGAAATACTTGCAAATGTAAGCAATGATGCCATCATTGACCATTTTTCAGAAAATAAAAAAACATCAAATTCAAGTATGAATGAATGACATACTTTGTCATATTAGTACTGATGATTTCAAAAAGAAGAATAGAGCTTCTTGTATTTCTGTATATAATTCACATCAAGAGTACGGATACTTATACAATGAATCCTATGTTTAAACTAGGAAAAGAAATCAGTAATTGCTACAATTAAGCTACAAAATAAAATCAGCCGATAATTAGGCTAGAGAATAAAATCTAATCTAATCAAATCTTCCTACTAATTACACTAATCAACACTCCCCCTCAAGTTGGTGCAAAAATGTCGCACATGCCCAACTTGCAAACCAAAGTGGGAAGTCTTTTTGCTGAGACCTTTTATGAGCACATCCGCTAGTTGCTTTTCTGACAATACATGAAGCAAACTCAAGGTGCCACCAACAATCTTTTATTTGATGAAATATCAATCAATTTCAACATGTTTTGTTCTATCATGTTAAACAGGGTTATGGGCTATACTAATTGCAGCCTTGTTGTCGCAATATAACAAAAGCTTCCTTGTCTCAGACAATCTCAATTCATCCATTAATTTATAGCCAAATCAGTTCACAAACACCCTGGGCCATTGCTCTATATTCTGCTTCTGCACTGGATCTAGCAACAACATTTTGTTTCTTGCTTCTCCAAGTAACTACATTCCCTCCCACGAGTGTACAATAACCAGACGTAGATCTTCTGTCATCTAGAGATCCAGCCCAATCCGCATCTGTAAAGGCTTCTATCTAGAGGTGACCATGTTTAGAGAAAAGTAAACCCTTTCCTGGTGCAGACTTCAGATACCGCAAAATGTGAAAGACAGCTTGCATATGAGGATCTCTTGGATCGTGCATGAACTGACTCACCAAGCTAACTGAATATGCTATATCTGGCCTAGTATGAGAGAGATAAATAAGTTTTCCAACCAACCTCTGATATCTCTCCGTATCAATTGACTTTCCAACCCCAGTTCGTAACTTGTGATTACTTTCAATGGGAGATTCTGCTGGTTTGCAACTTATCATACCAGTTTCTTTCAAGAGATCTAGGATATATTTCCTTTGAGAAATAAAGATTCCTCTTTTTGATCTAGCAACCTCAATTCCCAAGAAATATTGCAACTTCCCTAGATCTTTGATCTCGAATTCCTAGTCTAACAGCTTCTTCAATCGGGTCATCTCTTCATTGTCATTCCCTGTCATTACTATTGCATCAACATAAACTATGAGAAGAGTGAGTTTACCCTTTTGGTGTTTCATGAAAAGGGTATGATCAGCATTTCTTTGTTGGTAACCGAAGGAGATCATTGCTTTGCAGAATCTGTCAAAACCAAGCTCTTGGAGATTGCTTCAGTCTGTACAAGGCTTTCTTCAATCTGCACACTTTTCCTTGACTTTGTTCAGTATCAAATCCAGGAGGAATCTCTATATACACCTCTTCTTCTAAGTCACCATGAAGAAATGCATTCTTCACATCAAACTGTTGTAAGTCCCAATCAAGATTAACTACACAAGACAAAAGTATTCTAATAGTGTTCATATTTGCACAGGGGCAAATGTCTCCTGATAACTCACTCCATAAGTTTGAATGAACCCCTTAGCCACCAGTCTTGCTTTGAACCTTTCAATCGAACCATCAGTTTTGTGCTTCACAGTAAAGACCCATTTGCAGCCAACCAATTTCTTATTTAGTGGTGAAGTGACAAGATCCCAAGTCTCATTCTTTGACAAGGCCTTCATTTCTTCAATCATAGCTTGCTTCCCTCCAATTCTGAGGAATAGACACAGAAGAAATAGACAACGCAAAAGCTCTATAGGAAGGAGATAAGGAATTATAGGAGACAAAGTTAGATAAAGGATGTTTGGTACAAGATCTGACTCCTTTTCTATGAGCAATAGGTACATCTAACTCACTAGGAAATGTAGATAACTCACCGGTAGAAGAGGTTTCAACAGCAGAAGAGGGTTGAGCTTCAGTATATTGCACGATGACTTCTTTAGCTCTCTTTTTTCTTGAATAAGTCATCACATCAGGTTTATCCAAACGCCCAATAGTCTCCCCCAGAATTCTTTCTTCAATTTCACATTCTCCTGTCCTAGTGGCTTCAATAGTGGGAATAATCTCTTTATTCCTATAGCTCTCCCCCTAAAGAGGTGATGGTGTTTTATTGTAATAGGGCTCAGATTCTCGAAAGGTAACATCCATGCTGACGAAGGATCCCCTAGAAGGAGGATGATAGCATTTATACCCTTTCTGTGTTGGAGAATACCCAATAAAAACACATTTAATAGCTCTAGGATCAAGTTTTCCCGAAATCCTAGTGTGAACAAAGCAAACACAGCCAAACACCTTAGGAGGAACAATATAATCATTCTTAGTCTTCAAAGCTTCCAAAGGACTCTGAAAATTGAGGTTTAAGTGGCATTCTATTAATAAGGTAGGCAGCTACTAGAATGGCATCCCCCAGTAAGGTTTTGGTAAATTCACAGTAAACATTAGAGATCGTGCCACTTCTAGCAAATGCCTATTTTTCCTTTCAACAACCCCATTTTGTGCACTAGTATAAGGACAACTAGTTTGATGGATTATCCCAAAAGACTCCAAATACGCACCAAAATCTTTACCCGTATATTCTGTGCCATTGTCAGTTAGCAAGATTTTTATCTTAACCTCAAATTGGGTACAAATCATCTTATGAAACGACTGAAAACAGGAGAAGACTTCATTTTTTGCCTTTAACAAATATACCCAAGTCATCCTAGTGCAACAATCAATAAAAGTAACAAACCATCGACTACCAGACAAGGAAAATGTTTGAGTAGGACCCCATACATCAGAGTGAATAGTCGAAAAGGGGATAGTACTTTTATTGTCACTTAAAGGATAAGAGTTTCTAGTGTGCTTGGCATATTCACAAGCATCACAAGACAAAGATTCAAACTCAGTTCTAGAAAATAAATTAGGATATAATTTCTTTAGAACAAAAAAGGATGGGTGTCCCAATTATTTCTTGGTTAACGTTCTTATTTCCTCCAAAAAAGGCTTGACCAAAGGCTCGAGTTCCATCAACATAATATAAGTCATCATGCAATCTACCACTGTCAATCCACTTCCTTGTTTGAAGATCCTGAAACACACAATAATCAAGAAAGAACTCGACACTACATTTTAGTTGTTTGGTGATGGCGTTAACACATAACTAGTTAACGGGAAACTCAGGTACATGAAGAACGGATGACAATGTAATATCATGTGTATAGATAACAGAACCTATTCCAGAGACAGGAGTTAGAGAGCCATTGGCTATTCTGACACAGTCCCCTTTGGGACTAGGAGAGTAGTTGTGAAAGCCTTTAGAGGAGCCTGTCATGTGTCTATTCGCACCAGAATCAATAATCCAAGAATTAAGATGGGCATTAAAGGCAATACCTGACTGCACATAATTGGAAGTCCCAACATTAGAAGTGTCAAGTTTGTTCAGGAGACGACGAAGGTGCTGAACTTCCTCCGAAGACAGAGTTTCTCCTGAAGCATTTTCTCCGAAGTTTCCACATTTTCCGCAATATTAGCTTGACCCCTTGATAGACCGACACGCTTGCCTCCACGACCTCTAGTTGGTCTACCATGTAGTTTCCAGCATGTTTCTTTTGTATGTCTTGACTTTCCACAATAGTCACAGTGCAAGTGATCTTTATCAGAAGTGAACGTCTTTGTTTGCTCATGAGACACAGCTAACCCAGACTTCTCGGTTGGTGTGGAATAAAGCATGACTCCTCGTCGGCTCTCTTCCTGTTGAACATAAGAGTATGCATCCTCAAGAGAAGGAAAAGGAATTTTACCAAGAACTTAGACCCTGATCTGATCGTACTCTGGGTTCAAACCAGCCAAAAAATCATATATCCTTTCCTTTTCAACCAATTTTTGAAAAAGAACTGCATCATCGGTACACTTCGCTTGGAGATCCTGATAGTAGTCAATTTCCTGCCATAATTCAGTTAACTCAGAATAGTAGTCAGTGATAGTCAACTCACCTTGCTTAGTGTTATGAATCTTATTTCGAATTTCAAAGACTTGAGCATCATTTCCCTTACGAGAGTAAGTGCGCTTGGCGGAATTTCAGATCTTTTCAGCAGTATCAAGCAATAAAACAGTTTAGAAATTCGAGGGTGCATAGTATTCAAAAGCCATGTCATAACTAGGGAATCCCACTGACTATAGCTAGCATCACTCACAACAGGTGCTTTCTTTTCTCCCATAATATAACTAAGCAACTTTCTGGACTTAATAAAAAGCAAACAAGATCTTGACCAAGCAAGATATGTAGCAGCCCCATCCAATTTAACTGTGCTAACTTGTGAAACAGAATTAACCATATGTGAAAGAGAATTATTTGTTGATTTGGTGTCCGCCATTATTTCTTAATTAGTAGTCCAGAAGCTAAACTTGAATTCCAAGTAAAAAGGCAGCAACAACCTTACTGGAAAAAAAGGACTGAGAAGTAGAAATCCTACCTCTGGTGATAGAAAAAAAAATTGCAATTGGGGTAGGGTCGGACTGTGCTGGCGACCTGAAGGGAGCAAAAAAATTCCAGAAAAACTCGCCAGAAAGCTATCTACTCGCCGACGCGTGGGATTCACGCGCACCGGAGTTGGAACTATTGGTGGCGCGTGGAGAGGTGTTTCTCAGAGCTGCTCACTGGGGTTTGGTCGTCGTTGGCTGAGGAAGCTTGTAGTGGTGTTAGTTTTTCCACACTACTGGCATATAATGGCTTCAATGCAGACAGTCACCGTGAGGGAGGAAAAACTCGACCTCTTTCAAAGAACTGGAACCCTATAGTGCTGTTGTGGGAGGAAACTCACCTCAAAATGGCAGCAGAGGCTCTGATACCATGATGATTTCAAGAAGAAGAATAGAGCTTCTTGTATTTCTGTATATAATTCACATCAAGAGTACTGATATTTATACAATGAATCCTATGGCTAAACTAGGAAAAGAAATCAGTAATTGCTACAATTAAGCTACAAAATAAAATCAGCCTATAATTAGGCTAGAGCATAAAATCTAATCTAATCTAATCAAATCTTCCTACTAATTACACTAATCAACCAGTACCAAATTAGTGATGTGCGATAATATGTAAGTTTATACTCTGCTGATAAGTTATCACAATCATTAAGTTTTCAATAAGTTGCACGCCGAATTATGTCGCTAGTAATTGACATATCTATGTTAAAGATAGTGTTGCATCGGCCACGCTCAAATCCTAGGTCCGTCTCTGATTGATTCTATAATTTATAATACATACAACATCTGGCAGCATACCTCTTTCCGCCCTCATCAAATTCAGTCTTGAAATACTAAACTCTATGATCCAGCAAAACTTAATAGGGCAAGAACTGAAGACTTGATTAAAGAAATTCAAGAAATTTTGGCAATAGAGAGAAAAAGCAGATGCTAATACAATTGACATGCCATGTGAAATTCATAGGCCAAAATCCTGTGCATTTGAGAAACTATGCAAACTTAAATTCATTTCAGCTCTACTTTCAGATTCAATTCAAACATAATTGAAAAAAAAAAAAAAAGTAAATTGAGATCTTAAACTTTTGAAAATGTAGAAATTCAAAATCCCATCTTACCTCCAGAACAGAAACCAGTGTGATTGGATCAGTACAAAAGATTTGCTAGATGGCTGTCCTTGATAAAGATTTCATATATTCAGAAATTGACTAACTAAGTATTGAAAATTCGTATTCTAAACAAATGTAATTCACTGGGTGAAAGAGAAACTTACAAGTAGATTTGGCCGGAGAAAGAGGCGTCGAATGAAGATTTTGTGATTCCGGTGAAGAGAAATGAGGTGGAAGGTAAGAGTAGGACAAAGTGCGGGTGGATTCTGAAGGCTCTTCTCCTTCTCTTCTCATCTAATTAAAAATATTAAATACTGTAATGCAACTTGCAATTATCTACTATTACAATGTTTATCTTTTTCACCTCTTCGGTTTTTGATTGCAAAAACACAGTAGTATTGTATTCAATCTCAATTTCTCCCTTTGGAACATCGGATATAAAAAGTTCTATCTCAAAATATATTATTCTGTTTTAATTATTTTACCATTTTATTTAATAGAGATGAAAAGTTATCTGTCCTCATGCACAATAGCATATTCACCCCTAAAATTTAGATACGTATTTATACGTTCTGTAAATATAAATTTTGGCACAAAACTAAAGACCCGTGCACTCAATTATTTGTTCTATGTTTCATTAGTTTCTTTTTCTTGATATTTTACTAGTTTCGGCCAAAATAAAGTTTGGTTTGATTCTATTATCATGTAGTTATCCAATCAGCTGAGGGAACAATAATATAGAATTTTCGGTATAATGACCCGGCCGGTCGTTTTGAGAGTTTTAGTCTCGTTCCCTTATTTACTTCTCATTTTATGCATTAAAGTTGTTATATGACTTGCCGGGTAGTTGGTTCGGATCCGGAGAGGTTTCGGAATGAGTTGCTACATCTTGAAAGCTTAAGTTGAAATGGTTGACCGGATGTTGACCTATGCGTAAACGACTCTGGAATGGAGTTTTGATGGTTCCGCTAGCTCCGTCGGGTGATTTTGGACTTAGGAGCGTGTCCGGATTGTGATTTAGAGGTCTATAGTTGAATTAGGCTTGAAATGGCAAAAGTTGAAAATTTGGAAGTTTGACTGAGGGGACTTTGTGGTTACCGGGCTCGGATTGAGTTTCTAGGAGTTTGAGTAGGTTTGTTGTGCATTTGTGACTTGTGTGCAAAATTTGGGGTCAATCGGACGTGATTTGATAGGTTTCGGCATTGAATGTAGAAGTTAGAAGTTCAGAAGTTCATTAGGCTTGAATCTATGCGCAATTCATGGTTTTAGCGTTGTTTAATGTGATTAGAGGGTTCAACTAAGTTCGTATGATGTTTTGAGACTTGATGGTATGTTTGGTTGAGGTCCTGCGGGCCTCGGGTGAGTTTCGGATGGTTAACGGAACACTTTTTTTTCTGGTGTCTGTATTTGTTTTTCTTATACGCGATCGCGTGAAAGGGTCCGCGATCGCGTAGGACAATTGGGGCAGCTGGGGAATTTGTCCTATGCGATCACCAGTAGTGGCACGCAATCACGAAAGTTAGAGAGTCTGGGCATCGCGAATGCATAGTAAGGGTCGCGTTCGCACAGGAGAAGTGAAGCAGCATTGGATATTACACATTATTCTTTGTGGCCGCATGAGGAAGGACGCGATCGCTTAGGTTTGAGGAGGTAGTGGTCCACAATCGCGAAGAAGGGTCACCTGTGCAGACTTAAATATTTAAAAAATGAGGGTTTGAGTTCATAACACAACATTGATTTTGGGAGCTCCGTGGGAGGCGATTCTTGGAGATATTTTCAAGTGGGTGATTGGATGCAAGTGATTCCTGCCTAGTTTTGATGAATTTACATGTTTATGTCTTTGATTTCATCATTAAATTAGTGATTTGAAGTGAAAAATTGGGGTAAAATGAAGGAAAGTGGCCAAATTTTGAGGTTTTGATCGAGATTTTGGTATCAGATTTGAGTAATTTTGGTATTGACAGACTTGTGGTTGAATGAGTATTCGGATTTTGTGACTTTTATCCGATTTCAAGATATGGGCCCGGGGCCGACTTTTGAGTTGACTTTTTGACTTTTGATTAAGGGTGTGTTTGGTATGAAGCTTTTCCCATGTTTGGTTGGCTTAAATTTTTTGAAAAATATTTTCCTCATGAACTCATTTTCCTCTAATTGGAGGGAAATTCCTTATCAAAAGAACAGAAAACATTTTCCAGAAATCTTGCTCAACCTTCCCCATCCTCAACAACCAATCTCACCCCCTCTCCAAAAAAGACTTTTTTTTAAAAAAAATTCAGTTTTTCCGTTACCACCCACCCTACTACCCCTCCACCCCACCCCATCCAACCCCCATCGCCCACGTCGCCCCCCACCGCAAAAAAAATT
>MU766032.1:4003-24084 GCA_026770625.1 Nicotiana glauca | reverse complement strand
CATGGCAATAAGCCCAATTAGCATCAATATAGTATGTGTCTCAATCACCAATATAGAAGAAATATCACTCGGGATAGACCAAGTCATGATCCCCAATAGCAAACGACCCTGCACTCGTCATAGAATGCAGCATGTCTCGCCTTAATATAGGACCACAACGTGTAATCCGGGGTTTCAAACCCTCAGGATATCATTTACAAGCATTACTCACCTCGAACCGGTGAAATCTCTAGCCCGCGACGCCTTTGCCCCTCAAACTGGCATCAACGCGCATTGTATCTAACCAAAATCAGAGCGAATACATCACAATATGCTAAGGGAGCAATACCCAATCGAAAACAATTGAAAAATATCAAGAACCTCGAAACTTGCGAAACCCGAGCCCTGGGCCCACTTCTCGAAAAAATATAAAATTTATATCACCGGATTCCTCGTCTCGCCATGAGTCCATACATATTAAATTTATCAAAATCGGAGTCCATTTGACCCATCAAATTCCATTTTTAAATTACAAATTTTCAAGCCCTAGCTTTACCCCCTTTTGAGAATTTCAACCAATTTCCATGTTAGATTTATCATAATCTTATGTATTTAGCCAAGGAACTTACCTCCAATTACCCCAATCGAAATCTCCCCTCGATTCCGTCCAAGAGCTCTCGAACTTGCTCAAAAATGGTGGAAATAACATAAGCCTCGTGGAACCAAAAATGAATATAAACCCTTCTGGCATCAGGGGTTTCAGCTTCTGCGGTCCCCATGCCCGCTTCCGCGCAACCGCTTCTACTGTTTTTGTCCGCTTATGAGGAATTTCATTAAAACTCAAGGTCCGCTTCTGCGACATAAATTTCCGCTTCTGCAAAACCTCACCTCCAGGCCAAACCCGCTTCTGCGACCGCCTGTCCGCTTCTGCGGACTCGCTTAAGCGATATGTGTTCTGCTTCTGCGGAACTACCCAACTCAGCTCCAGACCGCTTTTGCGACCAAGGTTACGCTTATTTGGAACCGTTTCTGCGGTCCATTTCCGCAGAAGCGAGCATACCAGACACCAGCAAAATCTGCCATTTACTCAACTTGAATTTCATCCCGTTAGCCATCCGAATCCACCCCGAGGTCCCCGGGACCTCAACCAAGAGCACCAACATGTCTTAAAACATTATCCAAACTTGTTCCAATCATCACAACCCATCAAACAACACTAAAATCATCAATTCTCATCGGATTCAAGCCTAAGTTCTTTAAATTCTTCCGAAACTCACATTCGATCAAAACCCAACCAAACGATATCCGAATGACCTGAAATTTTGCACACACATCAAAAATCACATTTCGAAGCTACAACAACTCTCGGAATTCCATTCCGACCCTCTAATCAAAATCTCACCTATCAACCGGAACTCGCCAAAATACTAACTTCGCCAATTCAAACCTAATTCTACACCGGACCTCCAAAATCAATTCCGATCACACTCCTAAGTCACAATTTTTTTCTTGAAGCTAACCAAATCACCGAAAATCCCATCCGAGCCCTCTAACTCATAAGTCAACGTCCGATTGACTTTTCCAAAATAAGCCTTCATTAAAGAGACTAAGTGTCTCATTTTCTACCAAAACCAATCCAAATCAACTCTAACACACCAAACACTGATAATGAAACATGAAGAAGCATAAAACGGGGAAAACGGAGTGGTAACTCATGAGACGACAGGTCGGGTCATCACATTCTCCCCAACTTAAACCAACGCTCGTCCTCGAGCGTATCCAGGGTTGTCCTAGAAGCCAACCAATAGCTGAATGATCTTACCAAGCCTATATCCGGGGTGATACCACGTCACCCTATCTCGCATAGGTCCGATAACACAACATAGCTGAAATCTCACAATCCATCTAGACCATAAACCGTAGAACCACATTGTACTTTCCGAAATCATACACAAGATTAGGACCTCACCTCTATACCCGAAATAAGCCCGAACTAGCTGTAATAACCCATACCTGCAACCTCAGGTGAAATCATAAGATATACCACATAATCCAAGCACTCAAAACGATAACTTCTATTCACATTAGTTACCCACAACAACCAATTACCGATAGAAAACCTCTTATTTAGCTAAAGTCTCATTCCATCACTTTCATATACTGCCAACGATAAATGAAACACGCAGAAAACCGTAACCATTTCTCATATCAACCATTCATGAATCCACTTCCCTTTTGACTAATACCACAGCAGACTTCCGAGCCGAACCTTGATATTATCCTTCCAATGAGCTGAAATCAAATCTGTTCGTATTCATTAATGACTCCAACGATCACCTCGAATCCAACACACCACTCTGGTGACATGACATCTCAACACAGGCCTAAGCCATATCTTGCATAATACACGCACCAATGAGAAATGGTCTGAACATACTCAATTCATGAAAAGTGACTCAACGAAATAGCCGTACCTCAAGCTCATCAGTACTATCACAACACAAGGCTGAGACCCCGTCTCACATCATAGAAATAGAATACCTAAATCTACCCCGAAGGGTCGTAACTCAACGTAGCCTCACTACAATGCACGATCCTATCCACACACTGTCACACATGGAACATCTCAAGTCGCTATGCTCAAAATCAACAGCCACGCATAATTTGATGTATGGAACCCTAGCAATTCATTACACCCACGGTGAAATAGATACATAGGACAAGCAACCCGATATGTCATAACCAATACTTCATTTACCGAGCAACACCCAATTACTCTTCCTGCTCGACTTTCACTATGAATCCCTAATAGAACCGCACCACATGTGCCATAATCAACAAATCATAACATCTCACAACATAGAATAACAACTCAAGCTGAATACGTAGCCACATCAGCCTGCCAACGAACTCATTACCAAGGAGCCTGAAGCTGCTCCTTCCACTGCTACAGCTCCTGTCGAAGCTGTACGATACGTGCCCGACACCAAATCAATATCGAAATCCACAACCTCGCCCGACGACATGCCCGACCATAATAAACGCATCCAAAAAGTCCCTCACACCGGAACTGAATCAATGGTAGAAACCTTTGCACTGACATCCATCACGAAGGCCCAATTAAGAAAAGCAATCCTTCCCAGCCATCCGCTGGTCTTTGGAATACAACCACTTTGCTAGAACATAATCTGATGCACTCCGCTACGCAAACTGTGGCATTTTCCGACATAACCCACAGCACAATAGTCTAGAATAACCCAACACTGAGAAAACCAGTCTACACCCCAATATCATATCCAGAATCTAATATACCAAGCAAAGAAAGATCCACTCGAGCTTCCAAGTCCCAATAGTCGCTAACGGTACCAATACACACGACCCGCAACCACTACACAATCTGTACCTGAGAACTCCCAGTCTCCAACTCCATATAGCACATGAATCACTGTACCTGATCCCCAAATTTTGCCGTATGAATATATATATATATATATCACGCCTCAAGTACCCAATCATTCCACGAAGGATATTCTTAAATTCCCCTGTGCCATCAAACAAACTCAGATATCAACAGTCGATCTAACGAGAAAATGCCGCACTAGCACCGGAGTATCATCAGTATAATCACATTACCGTTTTTCCGAGACACATACCCTCATCAAATCACTTTCGATTAGCAGTACCATTTCCTTGATTACCTGAGGCTACCCGTTGCCTAAGAATTTTATGAACTTTTTTTCAGAACTGAACTGTAACTCATCTAATCAAGAACTTCCGCCGATCCCACTAGGAAGAAGAATCATTACACATCCCATGCCTCACATACCTATAGAAAATATATTCATCTCCAAACCACGGTAAAACCCGACAAGAACATCTCTGCCAATTCCATTCGCACAAGCTAAACTGCCAGGACTGAATCCTTCTATCCAAACCAAGCTGAGTGAGCTGACACAGCTCAAGAGCTTCATTGCAAAATACCTGTAAGGGCTCATAACCTCGCACATATACAAAGAATTAATCATATCCTTACCATACCGATTCGGTCTACTATCAAGCTATTCCATTTATTTAATTTTTCCTTCTGATTCATGATCAATTTGATATTCCCTCTTGTTGTAGCACCACAATGCCTCAACCCAGGTTCACTACATGAGACCCAAGCACAAGACCACACTGTCTAAAACCCATAAGCCGCCGAATACTCTCTTAATATCCCCCGGAACATCACGTTCTAGAATACTTTACTCGGAAGAACTCCCTGTGAATCTGAATTCGTTACCTTTACTTCCCAGATACCAATATATAGGATCCCATAATTAACATAAGAATACCACAAGTCTTGCCCTCTTCCAATGAAAACACAATCTTTAACCACATGCACAACCTTAAGATACCCGATTGTTCCCTGTAGAATCTTGAACATAATAAAACCATTATCGAGAGTCATTCACTCTTATTCAAACTGCAAATTACCTGACTTAACGAATAGAACCACTTGTGCCTTATTGGCACTCTGATATCGCAAAATGATATCCTCATCCCCATACAACCAAGCAACTTCCTGCTCTATGCATCGAGCATTCTTTACCAATAACAACTGTAGACATTCCGTGATTCTCATAACCTATGGAACATAATATACCCTTTGTCAAAATTTTCTTTTACTCTAACCATAGCCGACTCACCCGCACGCTCCAACTGAAGCCAATATAGCACATGCACATGCAATCAGCTAATCAACAACAACCTCCCCAACTTGGCTCGAAGCCATATATCAGGGCACACTCAACAATTCATAACACTTTTACTCTAATGATACCACAATGCCATAGTGAGATTAAACTCAATTCATCTACAAGTTTGTGAAAACACAGATCATCTAGTACTGAAATCCTCGGCAAACCTCGCATCCATCCCCACATCAGTTGAGTCCACCCTCTAGAGCGACCCGAATTTATCAAATTTCAACAAGCACCCTTCAATTGCACATGAGATCCTCTAACAATATACATAAGAATCGTACCACTTAAGAACACTCCGCAGGAGATAATCCACCTGATTCGCCTCAATTTAGTACTTCAGCGCACCTTCCACCATTATATACGTTACACAGTCATTTAGTCTTCCCGAGTCTGAACTCATACCGCCATATGTAATGCACCTTACTTTTCAACTAGGAGACACGAAAAATATTCTTTACGCGCCCCTAATTTGGGCTACACATCAAATCACAATAGGAATCGAACACTTAACAGTTCATCTATTATCCAGCAGACTTCTTCTTCCCTCCCAAGTCATATAAATACATCTCGCAGTACTAACATACTCATCACATGAATACCCAACCGCCATTCCGGCTAATAGGAACAATACCAAACATATAAGTTCAAAACACTTGCTCACACAATTAGCAAATCAGTGTTCAAGCCATAGGCAAGATCCGGCCTCAAGTCCTCCAGACTGGCCCAACATCAAACTCACGGAGATTACATCACTACCCTTTATCGGGGAATCACAAGCCATCAAGTCACATCTGATACGGAGCGCTAAGATGCATATACAAATGCGTGGAAGGAATTTCAAGAGTTTCTTTTCAAGCTGAATTAAGTACGCACAATAAGAATTCCAAGAAAGTGAATTTTTCCTAAAGGTTCTGCAGCCTCTCGAGGATAAATACAGACGTCTTCGTAACGATCCGCGAGACTCTACTAAATCTGCTCATGACTCGTGAGACCTAGTAACCTAGGTTCTGATACCAACTTGTCACGACCCAAGTCCCAAACCTGGTCATGATGGCGCCTCTCGTGAAGACAAGGCTAGCCAACAGACATCAATACCTCTTTTATACTTACTTAGCATAAATAAGTCTAAAACATTAGTAAAATTTATCATATGTGCGGAAGAAAAATAATAAAACAGGGAACCATCCCGATATAGTCCGACCGGGGTATCACAAGTCACGAGCATCTAGAAGGATTTTAAGTCAACTACAAGGCCTGTAATATATGGATTAAAAATTTAGAATCAAAAGAAGGAATCTGGTGCCGCGAACGTTGGTGGTCACCTTGCTCGGCTACAATAGCAAAATCCTCAACCAGCTCAAATCCGTTACCGCGTAAACCAGTACCTGCATTTACATGCGAGGTGCAGGGAGTAAAGTGAGTACTCCAACTCAGTGAGTAATAAAAGTAAATAATAACTGAGCAGCAAGAAAACACGTATAACAGATCATCATGCTGTATAGAAACAGTGTAAAACTCATTTAGAAATCAGAAAAACCGTGAAATCTTTGGAAATATCTTGGCTCAGTTTAAACCTCTTTTGAAAATGATCTTTTTAACAGTTGAAAAAATAATCTCAAACAATTAGTGCCACTATACACAGAACCTCGCCCCTCGGGCCTTATTCTCGTTCATGGTCAGCCATTGTTACCTAACCGCACAATGTTATTCCTGGTCAGTCGTTGTTACCTGACCAAACGCATAATACAGTGTCATTGTTACCACTGTCTGAAAGTTATCCTCTTTAGGAGTGATCAGATAATACCATAACAGTAGATAGATATCTCAAGAAATATCACAAACAACAAATAATGAACAAATGCATGAATGCAATGCAATGCGTATGATGGTACATTCGAGTACCCACTGCGGTGTGCAGCCCGAGCCATCCATATTTATTTATCGTCAACAACGCTCACTGGGGGTGTGTACAGACTCCGGAGGAGCTCCTACAGCCCAAGTGCAATATCAAGCCATCTCGTGGCATCAATTAAGTCCTGGCCAATCATTTTTACCTGACCGGTCAATCATTGTTACCTGACCAATTTATATCATACAGTGTCATTGTTACCATTATTTCAAGTTATATTTTAGTGTGATTGTTACCACTGTTTCAAAATCACAACTGTGATACTCAGCCCGATCCATGCTCAGTCCAGAAATCATCATAATCCCCTTGGGCATTTATAAAACAGTAGTTCTCAGCCCGAATTATCATTTAAAAATATCATTTGAGTTTTCAAAACTTAGGAATATGGCTGAGTTTGCAAAACAATATTTAAAACCTTGGACTGAAACCAAATGATATACAAAATATGCTAAAACAGTAATATCAATCCCCGAAGGGTTCTACAGGTCGGCACAAGGCCCCACACATGGCAATAGGCCCAATTAGCATCAATATAGTTTGTGTCTCAATCACCAATATAGAAGAAATATCACTCGGGATAGACCAAGTCATGATCCCCAATAGCAAACGACCCCACACTCGTCATAGAATACAACATGTCTCGCCTCAATATAGCACCACAACGTGCAATCCGGGGTTTCAAACCCTCAGGATATCATTTACAAGCATTACTCACCTCGAACCGGTGAAATCTCTAGCCCGCGATGCCTTTGCCCCTCAAACCGGCCTCCACGCGCGTTGTATCTAACCAAAATCAGAGCAAATACCTCACAATATGCTAAGGGAGCAATACCCAATCGAAAATAATTAAAAAATATCAAGAACCTCGAAACTTGCAAAACCCGAGCCCCGGGCCCACTTCTCGAAAAATTATAAAATTTACATCACCGAATTTCTTGTCTCGCCACGAGTCCATACATATCAAATTTAACAAAATCGGAGTCCATTTGACCCATTAAATTCTATTTTTAAATTACAAATTTTCAAGCCCTAGCTTTACCCCCTTTTGAAGAATTTCAATTAATTTTCATGTTAGATTTTATCATAATCTCATGTATTTAGCCAAGGAACTTACCTCCAATTACCCCAATCGAAATCTCCCCTCAATTCCGTCCAAGAGCTCTCGAACTTGCTCAAAAATGGTGGAAATAACATAAGCCTCGCGGAACCAAAAATGAATATAAACCCTTCTGGCATCGGGGGTTTCCGCTTCTGTGGTCCCCATGCCTGCTTCCACGCAACCGCTTCTGAGGTTTTTGTCCGCTTATGCAGAATTTCATTACAACTCAAGGGCCGCTTCTGCGACACAAATTTCCGCTTCTGTGGAACTTCACCTCCAGGCCAAACCCGCTTCTGCGACCGCCTGTCCGCTTCTGCGGACTCGATTAAGAGAAATGTGTTCCGCTTCTGCGAAACTACCCAACTCAGCTCTAGACCGCTTTTGCGACCAATATTACGCTTCTGCAGAACCGCTTCTGCGGTCCATTTCCGCATAAGCGATCATACCAGACATCGGCAAAATCTGCCATTTACTCAACTTAAATTTCATCCCGTTAGCCATCCGAAATCACCCCGAGGCCCCCGGGACCTCAACCAAAAGCACCAATATGTCTTAAAACACTATCCAAACTTTTTCCAATCATCACAACCCAACAAACAACACTAAAATCATCAATTCACATCGGATTCAAGCCTAAGTTCTTTAAATTCTTCCGAAACTCACATTCGATCAAAACCCAACCAAACGACGTCCGAATGACTTGAAATTTTGCATACACATCACAAATCACATTTCAAAGTTACAAAAACTCTTGGAATTCTATTCCGACCCTCGGATCAAAATCTCACCTATCAACCAGAACTCGCCAAAATACTAACTTCGCCAATTCCAACATAATTCTACACCGGACCTCCAAAATCAATTTCGATCACACTCCTAAGTCACAAATTACATCCTGAAGCTAACCAAATCACGGAAAATTCTATCCGAGCCTTCTAACTCATAAGTCAACGTGCGGTTGACTTTTACAAAACAAGTCTTCCTTAAAGAGACTAAGTGTCTCATTTTCTACCAAAACCAATCCAAATCAACTCTAACACACCAAACATTGATAATGAAACATGAAGAAGCATAAAGTAGGAAAAACGGAGTGGTAACTCATGAGACGATGAGTCGGGTAGTCACAAAAGGATTTGCGTTCAATCGCTAAATCAATTAGGATATTCTTTTCCTGATTTTTATCGCGTCATATTAGGAAGATTCAGCTACTATTAATTACTAATTAATGAATGGTATAAAAATTATAGAAAAATAGTGCACAGGTCAGGTAATTTACAAAATATGCACATATTTGGTAATAAACTTTCATATATGGTATAGAAAAGAAAAAACCTCTATATATTCAGCTATTATTAATTACTAATTAATGAATGTTATAAAAATTTTAGAAAAATAGAGCACAGGTCGGATAATTTACAAAATATGCACATATTTGGTAATAAAGTTTCATATGTGGTATAAGAAAGAAAAAACCCCTTAATGTTTTATATTTTATTATTTTTTTGATTTGTGGATTGAGAAAAAAAAGATGAAGAACAGAGTATCGGCAGTATTGGCTTCTACAATTTGACTTGATTTTGTTGAATACATGGTCGCCTTTTTGATGTTTGGATTGAGGAAGAAACTCGGCGAACTGATTTCTACAATTTGATTTTAGTTTGTTGAAGCTTTTCATTTTTTTTTAATTACGAAAAAAATTCGGGAGAGATCAGATAAAGGATTTGCGTTCAATCGCTAAATCAATTAGGATATTTTTTTCCTGATTTTTATCGCGTCATATTAGGGAGATTCAGCTACTATTAATTACTAATTAATGAATGGTATAAAAATTATAGAAAAACAGTGCACAGGTCGGGTAATTTATAAAATATGCACATATTTGGTAATAAAGTTTCATATATGGTATAGGAAAGAAAAACCCCCTTTATATTCAGCTACTATTGATTACTAATTAATGAATGGTATAAAAATTGTAGAATAACAGTGTATAGGTCGGGTAATTTACAAAATATGTACATATTTCGTAATAAAGTTTCATATATGGTATAGAAAAGAAAAAATCCCTTAATGTTCTGTATTTTATTGTTTTTTTGATTTGTGGATTGAGAAAAAAAAAGATGAAGAATAGAGTATTGGCTTCTACAATTTGACTTGATTTTGTTGAATAACTGATCGCCTTTTTGATGTCTGAATCGAGGAAGAAACTCGACGAACTAATTTCTACAATTTGATTTCAGTTTGTTGAAGCATTTCGTCTTTTTTTTTTTGGAATTACGAAAAAAATTCGGGAGAGATCGGATAAAGGATTTGCGTTCAACCGCTAAATCAATTAGGATATTCTTTTCCTGATTTTTAGCGTGCCATATTAGGAAGATTCAGCTACTATTAATTACTAATTAATGAATGGTATAAAAATTATAGAAAAACAGTGCACAGATCGAGTAATTTACAAAATATGCACATATTTGATAATAAAGTTTCCTATATGGTATAGGAAAGAAAAAATCCCATAGTTATATATCATTGTTAGTCGGTTATTATATAAGATAGTAAAGAGTCTGTAAATACATAGAGAGTCATTTCATTTTGTCTCTAAACTTCTAGAGCTTGTCAATGGCCAATCTTCTCTGAGACTCCCTCTCATTCACCATAGCTGAGCTCATCAACAAACTTTGCTAAATTTGGTATTGTTATCAACTTGTGCCGTTATATGGTCTATTATTACTTTATCGTGTCATGTGGCAATAACAATAATTTCAATTCCTTATTTCCATGTGAGAGCAATAAAAAAGTGAAAATAAGCTTACGCATTATTTTTTTCCCAACTTATAATTATCACATGATCATATAAAATGACTACATGTTTTTCTTAAAATATATGTATATATTCTTCTTTGTTTGTCACATTTCTTTGTTCTTCTTTTTATTTAGATCTTTGTCCCTAACCCAAAAGAAATAAGTCACAGCCAAACTTGTTATATATCTGGCCAAAAAAATGATTTTTCAAACAATGTGTGAGTTAAAACAGAAAAACATTATTTATTTGGCCAAGCTTCTTACATATCTGGTCCGAAGAATAGGACCGGGATAAGGATACTAATTTCGATATAAAATTTGAAATTGTATTTATCCTATATTTGATTGTATATATTAACGAATTGACATAAATGTTATTCCAAAATTTTGATATTAGCTATCTCATACTATTAGATTATAATTATAATCGAAGAATTATAATTTTAATCTTAGAATTATAATTTCAAGATAACCTTGTTTCAATCAAACGACTCCAAAGAGTATTAGCAATCACTTAGTATTAAGTTGCCAATACATAGTTGCTGGGTTAGGAGTTGCTCAAGCAATTGCTCCTTGACGTTGGCGGATGTACACGGATACTTATGGGTGCTTCTGCACTCACTTTTAACCCGATTTAGTAAATTTACATAGAAAATTATAAAAATAATTAGTTAAATATAGAGTGAGCGCCCACAACTAAACTTATTTTTCCTCTTTCTTTTGGATATTTTATTGGCAAGCACCCATCAATTTAAAATTCTGGATCCGCCACTACTCCTTGCCGACCTCTACACTAGAGCCGAGTCTAGCCTTTTGTATATATGTTATTTCACCGCTACAAAGGGAATCTTGGAGTAATGATAAAGTTGTTTGTCATCGTGTGATCTATAGGTAATGGATTCGAGCTTTGGAAACAACTACTAACTCTTGCATTAGTTGTTTACATCATACATCTTAGGGTGAGATCATTCCCAGATCCTGTGTAAATGTGGAATGATTTGTGCACCGGGCTGCTAATTTTTTTTTTCTTCTTTCTCTATTATGTTCATGCGCAGTGACAGTAATAAGGGGACAAAGAGATGATAAGAGTAGTAGCTGTTTATAGTTTAGTTCCGTACTAAACTTGGAAGTATACATGTTTTTAGTAGTTCACTGAGTTAAATGTTTGTTTGTCTTCTAAAACCTTGTACTACTAATCTCATGACTTGAAACTTAAAATCATCAACATTCACGTTTTAAATCTAGACGCATTGATAGTTGAGTTAAAAGTTTAAACATTTCTTTAATTTGTAGATCCGTGAATTATGGCTTCTGCTATGCTTAACGACCCAAGTGGCTGTCTCAATTTTCAAATCCGAATAATGTATTGCAGATGCAGTTTTTTCTCCTTTAAGAAATAAATGTCGTCCAACTTTTCTAATGTAATTTAATTATTTTCACTTCTTGAATATAATTAATCACCACATTTTGAAGTGAAATATCTATTTTTTTTTCTTTATTCTTGCTACTTTCCGCCGGCACTTCTATTGAGTAACTTATCCATCAAGGTTTAGGCAGATAAGAAGAAAACACCTAATATTTTTTTGTCTCGTCTAAAATTTGAACCTGCAATCTCATAATTTTTCACTCACTTCATTAACCATTAAGCCGTATCCTTATGTGCCATTTTGAAGTGAAATATCTCTTTAAAAGGAAAATGACTGACCAAGCTAAATTTTCACTAGAAGAGGCTAATATTTTTTTTTTAAAAAAGCCATAGGTGATATTATGCAGAGTGTATTGGTCTAAATTTGGCTACTTGATGTCACGATCCGGATTTTCCATTATCGGGAGTCGTGATGGCGCCTACTAATGGGAGCTAGGCAAGCCAATTAACAACTACCCTTTTTAACGAACTTTGACAATATTATGAACAATAAAGCATTTAATAATAAAGCGGAAGTCTCAAATAAAATTTACTAAGAGAAATGTAGAAGTTTAACAATCCTCTACCCAAGACTGGTGTCACAATACTCATGAACGTCTAGAAAATACTAAATACAAGATTTGAATGAAACAAAAGACTGTTTGCTTCGGTACAAATGATAACAAACAGAATAAAATAGAAAGGGACTCCGGGCCTGCGGACGTCAGCAAGACTACCTCGAATGCCCCTGGACTGAAAGCTCGCTCCCAGAATGCTACTGCTACTCAAATGCTGCTCCAACACCTGGATCTGTGCAAAAAGATGCATAGAATTTAGCATCAGCACAACCGACCCTATGTGCTGGTAAGTGCCTAGCCTAACCCCGACGAAGTAGTGACGAGGCTAGACCAGACTACCAGATAAATCTGTGCAGATATATATACAAGTACAACATAATAATAGCGGAAAATAAATAATTTAAAGCTGGGAGGGGGAAACATGCTTATGGGGTAGCAGATAAAACAGAATATCAGGAATAACAAAGAATCTACATCTGATTTCTTCTAACACAGAATAGGGGAAAACAAATCACTTTCACTTGTTTCAATTTCCTCTCGTTGCAGGCGTGCAACACGATCCCATTTTCTCATATCACGTGTTAGGCATACCACTCGATCCCATTTCATAATATCACGTGGTAGGCGTACTACTCGATCTCATTTCATAATATTACGTGATACGCGTACTACTCGATCCCATTTCATACTATCACGTGGTAGGCGTACCACTCGATCCTATTTCATAATATCACGTGGTAGGCGTACCACTCGATCCCATTTCATAATATCACGTGGTAGGCGTACCACTCGATCCCATTTCATAATAACTCGTGGTCGGCGTGCCACACAATCCCATTTCATAATAACTCGTGGTTGGCGTGCCGCACGATCCCATTTTATAATAACTCGTGGTCGGCGTTCCACACAATCCCATTTCTTTCAACACAATACACAACATAATCCCGGCAAGGAAGAAATATAATATAATAACTATCCTGGCAAGGGAACAAGATAATATAATAAACTATCCCGGCAAGAAAGAAATGTAATATAATAACTACCCCGGCAAGGAAACAAGATAATATAATAAACTATCCAGGCAAGGAAGAAATGTAATATAATAACTGTCACACCTCTTTTTTTTTTACACACCTACCCCGAAGGATAAATGTATAAGGGAGTTTTTCCATTTAAAGTGACATTATTCGAATTGGGTTATTTATCTATTTTTAGAGTCGCCACTTGGGATAGGATTGGTTTTTGGTGTCCCAAGTCACCGGTTTAATTTAAATCCCAAATCGAGGAAAATTTTGACTTCCCAATTGGAGTTTGCGAACCAGAAATTCTGTGTAAGAATACTGTTGACCCGAGGAAAGGTGTTAGGCACCCCCGGATCTCGTGGTTTTAGCACGGTCGCTTAAATTATTATAAGTGGCTAAAAATTTAATTTTTATACATATTCCAACCTATAGTGCAATTTTATAATTATTTACCGTTTTGTATCAATTATTATTTTTATTTAAGAAAATGAACGTTGTTTAAGAACGTATTTTCGGATTACGTCACATGAAATGCACCCGGATCCTCGACACATTTCTATTCAACGTTTTTGGATTTGGGTTTGGGTCGCATGAAATGCACACCCGTATTTTGGAATGTAATTTATTAAAGTCGCGTCTAAAGAATCTAGCATATTATTATCTTTTAGGAAGGCCGTGAAATTCGCTAAACGGCCCGTCCCGAATTCTAAATATTTTTGAATTAAGTAATTAATGAGGGCCTCACAATTATATATTTGATTTGGCGAGGCTCGTCTCATTTTTATTATTAAAAGGCCGACTTAAAGCAAACTAAAATTTCTATTTATTATTTGTCTCTAAAAGGCCAATTAATTCTCAAACAGAAATTCGGGTCCCGAATTCAAGTCCGAATTCAAACAAAAGGGAAGACCCTTTTAGCTTGAACCTGCTACCTAATTCGAAACCAAAATTAACATTTGCAAATTAATGTCCCCATATTTCCTACTAAATGTTAAAGGGCTATTTCATGTCTTTTAAGAATGAATCTTGTAATTAACCCAAGCTGGGCTTTCACAGCCTATTTCACAGGACCGTTAGATCCCCACTTCTAAAATTCGTTATGCTTTTTCCGTGATCTGGGCCTGACATTACTGAACAGATGGTAAACTAATGAAGCTTGGTCTAGGTCCAAATTGACAAATGCTTATGATAGGACATGGGCCTTCAACTCAAGCAATAAGGCCCAAAGGTGTATGGAAATCTGATAGCCCAAATAAATGAGAACACCTACTGAAAATAGCTCTTACTGACTTTAGCTTGAAGTCTCCGATACTATTAAGGTGAACTCCTAAATATAACATAATTTACAAACACAAAGCGGACCAATTGTTTTTGTTCTGAGTTAGGCAATCCAAGACACTATAAATTAGTTATGTAAACATGAGGTTGATATCTTATTTTATTACTCAAGCAGATTTGAAACCCTAACCAACTCATTTATACTAAGTGAACAACAAGCTGAAAATAACGACTAATAGTGGCAAACTGAACTTATCTTTGATACATATATGAAATCAGTCATAACTAGTTCTTAATACATATATGAATTAGCTAACGGAAAGTTAATCACAACTGAAACTTCAAACACATTCATTAAATCCAAAAGGTAGCAATTCACAGTCCAGTTTATACATTCCAGGATCAATCTACCACACAAAGGTCATGAAATATCGAATAAGCAAATTATTTATACATTAAAACCAATGCAAAATAGAGAAGTTCAGAGATCAGCTTCAAACAATCCTTTTACTTCATTTCCACAGACTTGAAAGCTTAGAACATGTACTTGAATATTTGAAAGGTAAAATGAAAACGAAATAGTCAGCAACAATCTAAATGCAGTCCAACAGATTCAACAGCCCAGGAGTGTACAACACCCAAAACAAATGAGTAAATGCAGATGAACTTGAATCAGAAATTCCAGCAAAATTAATTGAATCAGTAGACCTCTGAATCCTCAACAATTGACTCAATTAAACCCAAAACTAGTCGAAATCAGTAGGTGCAATTAACAGACTTTGAACTACCGGAAATAAAAATTTCAATGGAATAGTAACTATATTTTTTTTTGGTTTTTCTATTGGATTTTTATTGTTTTTGGTTTTTCTGGGCAGAATCTAAGATCTAAAGGAAGGATTTTAACTTCTAAAGATTTGAAATTCAAAATTTAGCCTCAGATTTGCAGAGAGGTTTTTTTTGGGGGGAATTTTGGAGCTCCAAACTTTCTGATTTTTCCCAGGAGTTTCTAACTTTGAGGGATTTTCAGAGGTCAAAAACTTGAAGACCAAGGCATTTGCATGCCCTTTTATAGGCAACAATGGGTACTTATCAGATTTTTAATTTTTCTCTTTTAGTCCTTTATTATTTTCAGTTTAGTCCCTTTATTTGTTGACTTGAGACTCAAACAAGTATACACACTTTCTGAAATTCTAATTTACCCCCCTCTCTAGAAGGTTCTGGAGGTTTCAAATGTAATCTGTACATTCCTAAGTTTTTCCAATTACCTGAACTACCCTTAAACTTGTGTGAAACTACTAAATGAATCTAACCTTTCCCAATCTTTCAACTATGATTATCTATCCCTTAAACCTAGTCAAATGATAATCTTCAAAGTAACCACACACCAAAGAATGATTCAAGTATAACAGAATTAATTAATTATCAAACTAATTTTACCAGTAATGAACTTAGTCTAACAAACCCTACTGAAGGAGAACACAGGGTGCGTTTTTTGGAGCCATTGGCCCATGTAACGCTCGCCGGCGGTAGGGTTCCGCGAGGCTCAGAGGAGATACGAGGAAGAGAGAGACGGTCTTTTGATTTAATTAAATTTCCGACCGTTTAATAATTAACCAATGGAGGCTGTGGATCGTTTGATCAAAAGAAATGAAGGGCTGAGATTGAGCTTGCCTAAACGACGTCGTTTTAATTTGAGGAGGGCAGGCCGGGTTAATAGGGTGTGGGCTTGGTCCTGTTTGGGGAACAGATTAGGCCAAATTAATTAAAATGGCCCAAATTTGGTCTCTAATAAAGACTACTCTCTTTAATTTGTTTTCTTTTCTCTTTTTATCTTTGTTTTTGCATTTTGTATTTTTTGTATTATTTTTCTGATTTTGTAAAAATTAAAATAAAGTCCTAATATATTTCAAATCTAAGATAATTAATTCCTAAAATTGATTAAAAACTATTTCGTGACGAATTCATAATTAAAATAATTAAAATGCAAAAAGTAAATTATTTTGTTATTTTCTTCCTATTTTGTTTTAAAACAAATTAATACTACTTAATACTAAATGTGAAATTAAATCCCTAAATGCAAATGCATATTTTTGTATTTTCCTATGAATTATCATGCACAAATAAAAATGCAGCAATTAACACAAAATTCACAAAAATTCACAAAAAAAAATAAATGTAAAATAATAAAGAAATTATTTTATTTGAAATTTTGGGAATAATTTGCTTAGGGCAAAAATCACGTACTCACAGCTGCCCCTCTTTGCTCGGAAACACGAAGAGTTTTCGTGCAAAGACAAGCGAGCGAAAACGAGCGATTTTTGCCCGTTCGCATATTCCGTGTGAAGCATCTTTGAAAAGTTTGATCGCACCCAG
Organism: Nicotiana glauca; assembly: GCA_026770625.1. NCBI lineage: Eukaryota > Viridiplantae > Streptophyta > Magnoliopsida > Solanales > Solanaceae > Nicotiana > Nicotiana glauca. The sequence continues at coordinate 6,900 of MU766032.1, read as the reverse complement.
CTTCAGAGGTTTCCTACATATCCTGGGCTAAAAAGGAATCAGGTCAGTGTAGTTCGGGAAGGTTTGGTAGCTGGGACCACCAGGAGCTATGATTGTCACTGTTGTTGCTGCTGCTACTGCTTGCTGACCTCCTTATTACACCAAAAAGAAAAATCGAAGCTAAGCTAGCTATGCCTATCAACTATGAGTTACAAGATTCCTATCTATGATTCTCTTGAAACTTGATATTGAGTCTTAGCTGATTTTGCTGTGGACTCTGATATGAATCTTGATGCTCGTAAGTTGTAGGTGTTTACTTCTTCATGCAGCATTGGGTCAAGATAGGATCAGCGGAGCTTATGACTTCAATCAGGTTTTGAGCCATCCGCGCCCTTGCTTGCTTCACATTTGAGTTCATTTCTTTTTTGTTCTTTTCTTCTTTTCTTGATTCTGGATTGAGACTCATTCCATTGGTCATTTCGTACCTTGTGTTTTGAGGTCAACCTGTTTCAGATATCAAAACAAACAAACGAACGAAATTTTCTGCCCCAGTTTTCACTAGGAAAATTTCGTGAGTTAGTTATGACACATATCTAAGCAATTAAGTTAGGATTGTGTATCTTTGTGAATGGATCCAGGTTATGCTGGGAAATGGCAGGGTTATGCCGGAAAAGAGAGAGGGGTCCTTGGGTTATGCTGTGGAGGTCATTGGGTTATGCCGGAAAAGGTCTACAGGTTATGCCGGGAAAAATCATCGAGTTATGCTGGAAAAAGTCATCGGTTATGCTGGAAAAGGTCCACGGGTTATGCCGGAAAAATCATCGGATTATGCCGGAAAAGGTCCATGGGTTATGCCGGGAAAAATCATCGGGTTATACCGGAAAAGGTCCACAGGTTATGCCGGGAAAAGTCATCGAGTCATGCCGGAAAAAGGTTCACGGGTTATGCCGGAAAAATCATCGGGTTATGCCGGAAAAAGTCATCGGGTTATGCCGAAAAAGGTCCACGGTTTATGCTGGGAAAATCATCGGGTTATGCCGGAAAAGGTCTGCGGGTTATGCCGGGAAAAGTCATCAGGTTATGCCGGAAAAGGTCCACGGGTTATGCCGGGAAAAGTCATCGGGTTATGCCGGAAAAGGTCCACGGGTTATGCCGGGAAAAGTCATCGGGTTATGCCGGAAAAGGTCCACGGGTTATGCCGGGAAAAGTCATTGGGTTATGCGGGAAAAGGTCCACGGGTTATGCCGGAAAAAGTCATCGGGTCATGCTGGAAAAGGTCCACGGGTTATTCCGAGAAAAGTCATCGGGTCATGCCAGAAAAGGTTCATGGGTTATGCCGGAAAAATCATCTGGTTATACCGAAAAAAGTTATTGGGTTATGCCGGAAAAGGTCCATAGGTTATGCCGGGAAAATTATCGGGTTATGCCGGAAAAGGTCCACGGGTTATGCCGGGAAAAGTCATCGGGTTATGCCGGAAAAGGTCTACGGGTTATTTCGGGAAAAGTCATCGAGTTATGCCGAAGTTTTGGAAAGAAAAACAACCCTTGGGTTATGCCAGGGAGATCCACGGGTTATGCCGGGGTTTGGAAAGAAAAAGCTCCTAGGGTTATGCCAAGGAGATCCACAGTTTTTTGGCCGGGATTTGGAAAAAACAAGCTCCTTGGGTTATGCAAGGGAGATCCTCGATTTTTTGGCCGGGATTTGGAAAAGAAAAGGCTCCTAGGCTTATGCCAGGGAGATCCTCAGTTTTTTGGCCGGGATTTGGAAAAGAAAAAGCTCCTTGGGTTATGCCAGGGAGATCCTCAATTTTTTGGTCGGGATTTGAAAAGAAAAAGATCCTCGGTTTTTGGCCGGGAGATCCTCGGTTTTTTGGCCGGGATTTTGGAAAGAAAAGGCTCCTATACTACTACGATTTGTTTTTCTTTTGGGATTTCATTTTCATTTATTTTCTTCTTCTTTTTCCCCTTCTTTTCTTTTCTTTTTATTTTTCCTTTTTAATTAGTAAAACGCATGAAAGAATTTCGGGAAACTTCCCTTTGTGTTGCTTTCCTGCTGCAAAGCTGTTTCAGCGCTTGCGCATTTATTTCTTTTTGGGTAGCACCTGCTTCTTGCACGGTTGCTCTGAATAAGACCTGTGAGCACGTGATTTTTGCCCTAAGCAAATTATTCCAAAATATATGCAAAATAATTTTTTGAAATTTTGTGGTAATTTGTTGATAATTGTTTGCTTAATAATAATGCATAAAATAGGTGGAAATACCAGGATTTTTCTAATTGGTGGAAACAAATCAAAGAAAATCAAAATACACATCTATTTATTTTTTAATTAGAAAATACTAAAAACAAAATAAATTAATTACTTTTTCTTAATTTTAGTAAAAAATCAGAAAATAGCAAAAAAAAAAAAATACAAAAAATATAGAAAAGAAATAAATACAAAAAATGCAAAAATACAAAAATACAAAAATACAAAGAAAATATAATACAAAATAATAATACAATACAAATATTCAGCTAAGTACAAAATAGGAAAATTAGTAGCCCAGTACACTGACCAGGCCCAAAAGAAACAAGCCCGATCTGCCATATAACTAAGCCAAACGACACCGTTCAGAATATCAAATCTAGACCGTTGAAACTTTGATCAAACGGTCCAGAGTAACGGTTGCTTAATAAATAAAACGACGCCGTGTGTGGAAGCCAATTTGAGCCGTTGATATCACTAATCCAATGGTCACGATTAAAAGACCACTTAAAGGAAACGACGTCGAATAAAGTGTAATTGAATTTGAGCCGTTAGTCCATTTGATCCAACGGTCTCAGATCCTCAATAGCTTTTAAATATACACAAACGTTACATACACATTTCATTTGTATACTCTTCGTCCCTAACCTCAAACCCTAGCCGCCCTGGTTC